>VZTL01061720.1:0-18045 GCA_013400535.1 Scopus umbretta | reverse complement strand
GGCAGAAGCGTGAGCTGCAGCACCTGCATTGCTGTGCCACAGATTCTCCTTTTTTGCAAATGCTCAGCTGCTCATTGACATGGCGTGGAAAAAAAATGTCAGGCAAATATACACACAGCTTGCTTTTGGGAACAGAGTAAACTGTGATTTACAGTTGCCACACCAGCGAAACATCCCAGTTACATAAAAGCTGGCAAGGCCTCAATATTTCTAATCGTAGTGATATGTGCTTGTAGAGGTTGCTTGAACAAAGACTGTTGAAAATGAAAAAAATTATTAGTTTAGCAAACTACCAAGAGAATTGCAGTGTCTGCATACATTTCAAGAGGGCAGCATAAAATACAGGACCTGAGGGTTTAGAGAAACTTCTGTCTCAAAGTCTGGAGTCCAGCTCATGCTCTTTGAAACTTCTGAAGAAAGCTGCGTGGTTGTTGCCTTAGCCACGGGCTGCGTTTATGGGTCCTGGATATGAGCAACGGTCACCTGCTGATGGACCCTGATAACAGGAACCGGGGGCTGGAGGCTCCCTGCCCACGTCGTCTCCTTTGACTGCTACCAGGGAGACAGACAGAGATTAACCAGGAGCCACCCATCAGACCCCCGCAAGAAATGGGACTGAATTTTTCTTCAAAGAAAGTAGGGGTTTGAGAGCAAACTAGCAGATGTAGGGATTTTAGGGTTTAATCTAAACATTTGTTGCGATATTCAGCTGGAGTCATTTTTATCTGAAGCCTAATTGCAGAGATGCAAGGGTCTCAGACAAGGATCAGAGCTGTTAACTGTGCACCCCGAGTCGCAAAAGGAGGCTGGGGAGACGTGGTCATCACGCTGATGACAGCTTTGCTGGACCAACAGCCTTACTCTGTGAGGCAGCATTTATTTCATAACATTTCCTTTGCTTTATTAAAAAAAAAAACCACAAGTAGGCACGAATTGTATCAGTAAAACAGTGGAGGGTCATAGATGGCTTTGAAAAAGCCTTGTTAATTTATTCATCACAATGGCTTTAGCATTGCTTTAATTTTTAAAGAACAGAAATACTGTATTTCCTTATAAACCTACAATGCAAATAGTTAAAGGCTCACTGCCCTGGCATACCGAGCTCTGTCCTTATTACTGCTAATTGATTAACTGAGAGGAAAGTTTGTTTTAATAGTGAAAGTGAAAGTTGATGCTTTGGATGTCCCAAACTGAGTTTCTGACTGCCACAGGCTTCCTGTTGAAGCTTTAACCCCGCTGCATTGTACCCCTCCACCCGTAGATTCTCCCGGTTAACACTGCAGGGGGGATGCTGGAAGTTCAATGCATTTGAATATGAAGCATTCAGATGCTTCAAGAGCAGGGAGGAGGCATGTAAATACCCCCACAGGTTCCAACGGTATCCCAGTATCAGCACAAGGGTGCTGGCTACTGTATAAAAAATGGGTACGTAGCGTTTCCTAAGTAGGCCAGTAATTCAGGGATAGAAAAAGGGCATAGGAAGACGAGGTGACTAGCTAATCAGCTCGCGGCTAATGCAGGCATGTAACTCTGAGCTTTGCCATTGCAATATTCATTGACCCATTCAGCTTTCGGGTCTCCTGCCCAGCAATATTTTGGTCACTGCAGAGCACGAGAAGCCGCATAAAGAGATTTTTAAGGGAAGAACTGAAATCCTGTGCTGGCTTACTAGCGGCACGCTCACAAAACTGCATGCAGGCCATCTCTCATGTGCTGCACAGCGGGGCCTTTCGGTGACCACGGTATTGGTTAAATGCAGTGTGAAGCAGTTTGCTTTCCGGGTGGCTGCAAGGAGGAGAGAGGTGCTGGAATGATTGTCGTGAAGGAAGTGGAATTTTGCTCTTCAGTCACAAGCTGCACAGCAGGCTCAACAGTGTTGTCATTTTTGCTCCGGGGATAAGCAAATTCCAAATGATGGCTTTCAGGTGCGATCAAAATACAGTGTGTCTGAATGTAGGTTTTTACCTATTGATCATGTACCAGATGAGCACCTTCCACAGATAGCCAGTAGTAATTGCCACTATTCTCTGTTTTCCCCCAGGTAAAAAAAAAATAAACTTCTTAGGGGTGGGTTTGATTTTTTTGTTGGTATTGGTTTGCTGGTTTGGCTAATACTGCCTATTTTTCTTTTTAGTTTTTAGTCAGTTTTACTGGGTTTCAATTTAGTTTTGCTCTGATTTAATTCTGTGGAAGAAGGACCATTTGACAAATGGGGTATCACATACTTCAGGCACAATTCTTCCTCTGCAGAAAAGCTCCTGTTTCTTTTTGACTTAAGCAGTTTTTGCGGTCTTTTGGCAGCTGGGCTGATTCTGGTTTTCCCTCTATCAAATTTGTATTGTAGCTGAGTCCCCTCTTATGCACTGTCACAAGCAACTGCAAATGAAATAAAAAGCGGGGTTAAATGGAGAGCACCGCGAATCGTTTCCAAACCTCTGTGAACAAAAGGGAGTACAAGTCATCTCAAGACTGTTTCATACAAGTAAACAGCAAGTACATCCCAACTATTTGTAGTCCATTGAGAAAGTAAACAGGGTCATCTTGTCTATTCCCCCCATTCTTTCTTTGTCTGTGGCCTGTAGCCAGCTACTGATCATCAAGATAAGACGGAAACACATTAAGTCTTGAAAATTATGTCTGGCTTCTGTCTGTCACTGGAGATAGCTCTATCAGTTAAGCAAGTAAAACTGTGAGCGAGTGCTCCGCTGACTCCAGCACGCCTGGAGCCCGTCCCTTTTAAGTCGCATGATGGCATTTTGCATCTAACTTCGAGGTATCCCAGCGGAGGAAAGGCTCTCCGCGTCTGACCTTACAACAGCACGTGGCAGGCCAAGCTCACCTCACTTTAACGCCGTGGGAATCAGCGGGCCTGAAGCATCCGTTTAAAAGTCAAACTTCAGCCTAAATGCTTTGCTGAATAAACAGAATTAAATAATGTCCGTATGGTTTCACAACGAAATAAATCTGCTTCAAATATCTGAATTCGATATTATGGCCACATCTTCTCTAAGCAACATTCCCTCTGGCATTAGCATGATTTTTTTCTTGAAAAGTGACGGTAAAATGTAATCTCTTTCTAGACATTGAAAACGTATTTAAATCTAAATAATCAAAACAAGTATTCCTGTTGCAAATGTTTTTGGTGAACTGAGATTAAAACAAAGATTTGTCGCGAAATAGTCAGAGTTACATCCTGGACATGAATTTCAGATTCTAGTTGTTGAAATCCCAGTAACTTTTTCTGGTTATAAATTTCTCTCCAATCCATGACTCATTGTTTTTAAGGGTGCAGATTTACATTTTAAAATTTCAAAAAGAAAAAAATATTTTCTGGATAAATCCTAACCTTTATTTTTAAGTTACTATGTCAGACTATTTTTTGAAAGAGATTTTTTTTTTTTTTCCTAAAAGCATTTGCAAACTTTTTCATTCCAGTACACATGTGCATACTAAACTTTGGGTAGCTTAATTAAAACAAATAGCTGTGTCCTGAACTCAAGCGTGTGTCACTTGAGTGTGAGTCAAGTGACATAGATAGAGCCAATATTCAAAAACTGTTCTGGGACTCACAGAAAAGAAAAAATATTTTTATTGTGGCAATTACAAATTACTTAAGAGAGTAAGTGCTTCACAAATGAGTGTGCCCATTCATAGGTGCATGGTATATAATTGTTACCTGACTGCTGTGCAAGTAGTTCTTGTCTTTTCTGTTGCTTGAGCTCTGTGGCTGAAGGGGAAGGGATACTTGCTGAAGGTCTGAATATTCTCTATTTATTTTCATTCTCCGCATTTTAGATATTCCCTTACACACAAGTTCTGGAAAAGGATGACCACAAAAGACAACCTTTTGGAGCCTTTAATACACCTTCTTACTCCACCAAAAGACACATTTGCTATTACAGCTGTCACTAACCTACTTTTCTTCAGTATTTCTCATATAATGCTCAAGGAACTCAAAATGTTTTTCAGGTTTCGAAGAACCAAGCCACCAGCCTTTTGTGTAACCCATTTCGATGACAAATGCATTGCCAAATCACACCTCTACGTGAGGAGAGAAGAAGGTGAGAGAGAGCGGGACCACAGCACCATGGCAGGCGACCGGCAGGCAGGACCATGCCAGCCATTAGCTGGATCATCACAGGCAGCTCTAGACATCAAATGAGATAAGGCTTAACAGACATTACTTCTTTGTGAATCAAACCTTTATGATTTTCTCTGTGTTGTCATACAGGAATGGTATCCCTGTAAATAGTCTGTAAATCTTTTTGTCCATCTGAGAAGACATCTAGTAGAACAATTGTATAAAAGTAAGTAGATTTTGCATCTTACGCACTTACTAAAGCTTTTTATATACACCCTGATGGGGTTACATAGTGCCTTCTCGTAACACTGTGATCTGGGCCCTCAAAAACTGCAAAAAAAAAAAACCAAACCCTTGGCAATTGCTCTTATAGAGAGCACTCATATTGCCATAGCAGGCCTGAGAGTCAAATCAACTGCTCCATCCCCACTCTTCCATTTTGCGGGACAGCCCCATTGGTATTCATGCAGGACTTTAAGTCTTCTGCAAAGGGGGAGAATTTGAATAAAAAACCAAATCAGTCTCCACACAGAAAGCATAGATGCAATATGCTTTAAAAGAGATGGGGAAGAAAATAAGTCTTTTCTTTCTTTGGGCCTTCAGTCCCTCAGTTCAGAGGGCAGATGGCAGGTTCCTTCCCTTTCACTGTGGCTTGTGTCGCACATGCACATTGCCTCAATTGAGATCAAAGACATTTGGTTTCTATTACCCTATCTCGAAGAGAAGTTCACTGATAAAGAAGTCTCCACCCTAATGATTAAACCCTATTTGGATTTAAATACCTGGGCAGAGCCCTTCAGCCTGCAGGCCAGGATTAGAGGGTCCCTGACTCCAGTGCCCATTTGCTAATCTGGATGCAGACCATGCGTGGCCCGCCTGTGAAATGTTATGTCATTTGGCTTTCACAGCCCTTTACCCTCATCCCAGGGCAATCTTTTTCGTCCAGTGGCACGACCGGAAAATGAAATGGAGATGAATCCATCTTAAACAGCTACACAGCAGCAAGAGCTGAATAAATAAGGAAAAACTATAGAGCGATAATTTAGAAGTGGCTCAAAATCGAACAATACCGAAATGATTTTTAAAACTGTGGTTTACTTCTAATTAGTTTATGATGTTCAGGGAGGGAGAACCAGAGAAATAATTAAATTTAAGGTTAATCAGGAGAGGCTGATTTTTTTTGTCTTGGGAACCATTTTCATTCTCTAAATAGCATTCAGGTTTCATGCTGGTTGCAGAGACTAAAGATTGATAACTGTATCCACAGGAGGCTCTTTTCATTTTGGAAACCATAGAGGAGCAAATAGTTTAGAGGGGAATGTATTTTGAAATTAGAATCAGAAGCATCCAGAGACAAAAGATTTGTGATTGCAGCTCTAGTTTCAGACCTTAAAAGGAGCATGTTTGCCTGATAGCTTCTTTAGCTTTTTTCCCCTGGTAGCGTCTGTCTGATAAAAGCTATCACCACTCCCCATAAGCCTTGCCTTGTTATATCTACATCTCTACTACAGCATTACTACTGTTGAATGTACTAGGGCAGGACAACTTTTTTTGTTTGGTGAAAGAGAAAAATATTTTTAGAAAATACATCCAGAGAGTGTAACCTGAGCACTCAACTGGATGGGTAAATGCTCTGTCTTTCTTTTCCTTTTAGGTTTTTTTTTTTTTAAATTGGGTGAGATTTTGCCATCCTTACTTATGCTGAGCAGTATTTTTCTACCTGATATTCTGTAAAAATGGAACAGAAGTACTGGCATTATTGACAGGCTGATCCTGTACCCAAGGAAGGTAATGACAGTTTCCATAACCCGTGATTATATCCTGAAAGCCCAGATTCTGTCTATTTTGCTTATGTTGAGTGTTACAATACATCCTATCGATGTCAGTGCAGTTCTCATGGCATACCTTGGTGGGAGCAAGACTGACAAAGGTGGCAAACATAAACAGACCACCTATTCTACTCTTTTTGGTGAATTATCTTTCAGGAGATTATATAAAAATGTTTGGTTTGGGAACATGATATTAAAAAAGGATTTGGTATGGAAATTTTGTTTGTTTGTTTTTTCCCCTGCCATATGGTTGACTGAGTAAAACATCCTTATCCTAATATCTTGGCTCCAGCAAGGGATGCTGCAGGTGCATATGCCAAGCCTTGAAGTGAACAGACAGCTTCTTTCCTGGTGCTTACTGGAGACCTTCCACAGCCATTCCCTTCCTGCATTCCGGTAGGAGAAGCCAGCCTGGGTCTGTGCCCATGTGCATGAGAACAGTCACTTGGCGATTTATTTTTTAAGGATTAGTGGCATTTGATTTACTTTGTAGGAACACTGCTTGAGTAGATAAAGCTAACACAGAAAAATGAGGGTAACTACTGCTTCAAATTCTGCCTACCTCCAAGTTTTCATTTTTCTCTTTTCCAAGAGGAATGGACCATTTCTGATTCAGGCTCTTTATAACCAGCCTTACTAACATGCCCATGTTTTTTAAGACCTGACATTCCTGGACAAGAAGAAAGAGAACTAGTCTTCTTTAAACCTACTAATTCATCACAAAGGATGTATGAACCATCTGATGATGTCACATCACCATATTAGAGAAGAATTTATTAACCCTAAGGGAGCCCTCAGACATCCTCTGGTATGAATTTGGCACATTAAGGCAAGTCAATGTTTGGGGCACAGCAAGACTCTCTGCTTGCTCAGCTTGGCTCTTCAGCCTTTTATGAGCATTTTCTCATGGGAGGTCATGCTTACCCTGCTGCTAAGATTTGAGGTTACAGTACAAATTGAATTTTCCCTTTACGTAAATAATTTATATCTCCAAGTACTTTAATGGTGCCAAACACTAGCTATGGACAACAATTCAAAAGCTGGAGGACATGCAGCAAGTTCATAACATTAATCATATCAAATCCAGGTGATCAAAACCACTAATCCAGCCATAAAGCATAAAAGGCTATAAAATCCAATGAGAGTCCTAAGGAAAAGTAGTTAATGTTCTGTTTTAGAGACTTAAAATGGCAATACTGAGTAGCTATAGTAATTATAGTTACAGTGAGCTGTTTGTGAAGAGAATCCCACTCCTCTTAGAGTCTCCAGATAGTCCATTTACGGTCATGGTTTCACACCTGTTCTGATAATTCAGCAACCTTAATGTAAAACGTGTTTAGGAGCTGTAAGGGGAGTCATGTTTAAAGCCTGCAATGGGACTGGGAGTTTGTGGCCCTGGTGACTTAGCCCTCCCACTCTGCTGGTGGACAGGACTCGATCTCAGCATTCACAATATTCTCACTTTTGTGGTTTTACCTCTCTGACGAGTCTGATTGTTTATTTATGATATTACTAATGCCTCTGAAAAATCCTCCTGTATTGTCTTTCCTTTGTTTAAAGGAAATCTGTGCTCTCTTGCAGTTATTTTCCTTCCTATCTCATCATTACCTTTTGCACAAATGCATCATGTATGAAAAGCTGTATTAGGGCAAATTATGTTGTCATGACGTGTACTTGGTCAAAATCCTGTTGATAACAAATGAAAGACTCGCAGCAACTTACAGTAGATTTGCCAAATGGCAGGGAAAATGCATGCTATTTCCATTTTATTTTAGAGCACTGCCAATAAATCTTTTCAACTTGACCCTAATTTAACGTAAACCACCATGTCTAGGTCAGGGCAGAAGGGGAGAGCAGCCAAGGGACAGCCCCAGCCCCGGGTGCAGGGCACCTCCCTGGGGATGGGGCCAGGCCAGGCCGCGGGTGCTGGTGGCTCGGTGGGTCCCATGGCTGGGGACGTGGCTGCATGGTGGCAGGAGCTGCAGCTCAGCAGGGCCAAGGTGAGAGCCTCAGCTGGAAGCGGCTCCTCCAGGCCAGGGTTTGGCCCCGGGACGTCTGGGAGCCTCTCCCCAGGGTCACTGCGGGGAAGGGGCCACCCTTGGCTGCACTGGCTCCGAGCTGGCCCCCAGCCCCAGCAGCCAAACCTCTGGGAGCCCCCAGGGATGCTCTCACAACCTTTACACCATCACACTTTCCTAAACAACTACTTCACAAAGGCTGCATTTTATGATTTTATGGCTAGAGGACAACAGCACAAAGCGATACATGTCATACACACCCATCCGTTTGGGGTGAGCACAATTTTCCAGGCACCATTGGCTCTGTGGGCATGTCTGTGCTAGTAAATCAACCATGCCTGGAGCAGTTTGCTCGATCTAAGAAGTCCAGCTGGCAAGAAAACTGCCCAACTCCACGCTATGAAAGCCTGTTACCCTCCAAAACTGGCTGACGGCATCCCATTGCGTGTTAGGAGCACCACCTGGCTGGCGCTCCTCAGCTGTGCCAAGGAAGTTGCAGGAAGACCGCAGCTGCCCCAGGCCAAAACTCTGTTAGCAATTAACAGAGCAGGCAGCTGAAGTTCAGCACCTGGAAACACTCCCAGCCCTGGTGAGTTTGCTAGTGCAGAGCCCATGTGTCCAACACACAGCTCCCACTAGCTTGCATGTGCAAGCCCAGACCACTCCCTGCTTGCAGCAGGCACTGAGGTCTCCAGCCAACCAGCCAAAACACAAGGAACAGTCAAAGGCAGCTTTGGCAGACATGGGGAGAGGGATCTACAGCTTCTTCAGGGGATCATTTTGGATACCACAACCATGACACACTGCTTTCATGTCCTGCCACCCCACCTTGTCTTTGTGATCACATAGTTGACACCTGCAAGAGCTGGGGGGCAGGAGCTATAATCTCCTCCAGTAAAAACTTCTTAACGCATTCCTAGAGAAGACAGTCATTACCCTCAATCAAAGTGAAACCACATGAATAACATAAAGCTTATGTGATAAAACACATAGACAAGAAACTCACCATCATTTAGGTAAACTGTGTTGACAGTAGTAATGATATGGACAGATTGAGACTGTTGGGACTACAATGAACCCCTGAGATGAATCTCCCTGTAGCTACGTTTTTGCCTGGAAATCCAGAATTAAGAACCCTAGCTAACACACTCACTGGAGATGCCTTACATTTAATGTAATCATTTAAATGGAATCAAACATTCATCTGATTTGATCATCTTGTTCCAGCAAGATGGAACATGTTTCTAGATGAACCTACATTTCTGAAGGATGCTTTCTGGGGAGTTCCTTGTAGTGCTGTGCTTCCCTTATCAATATGTGAACCAGCTTTTAAAAAGGTGCCCTGCTTCAGGACTAGCAGACATTTTGTGTGCACGAGTCATGCTTCCCCTGTATTCGAAGTTTATATTATGTTAATTTTCTGCATTAAATAAAATAAAAAGTCTTCTTGGGATTTTTTTTAGAGTTCAAACTCTAACCAAATATGCTTGGTTACTCCAGCCATGGTTCAGGATTCTTCCAGAGCAGCAATTCTGATTCCTTAAAATGGACCTTTATTTTATAATGTATCCTAGATCTTGAGAGGGGGGTTTGCTTCAGAGAAAACTTCAGCTAATGTTTTACTGATTACAC
The DNA here is from genome assembly GCA_013400535.1 of Scopus umbretta. NCBI lineage: Eukaryota > Metazoa > Chordata > Aves > Pelecaniformes > Scopidae > Scopus > Scopus umbretta. The sequence continues at coordinate 8,485 of VZTL01061720.1, read as the reverse complement.
TTCTCAGCCATATTTTCTCTCCGTACAGTAGCACACTACTGGTTTTATGAAAAAGGAAATTCAAACTTGACTCAAACCCAAATATGAAAGGAGTTTCCTAGGAACAGCAAAATGGTTGGACACATGCCAAAGTGATAGTACCTGGCAGCAGGAACTCCGTCATGTGCAAATGGGGCTTTTAAAATGCCTGAAAAGAAGCTGCCTTGGCCCAGGCCTCCAGTGCCTAAATGCTTGTGGTTTTCCGAGCAGTATAATTTTACTGTTGTAACCTGTGATAATATTACTGTTATAATGAATTTCCCATTAATATCAGACTAAATTGGATTAGGTTGCAGTCTGTGGTTGTGTTGGTATCACGAGTGCCACTCGGATGAGAGCCTCTTTGCTGTAGGCACCATGCAAACACAGCAAGAGACGTTTCCTGCTGCCTACAAGCACGCGTCCCCAGGACACTGCATAGCAGAACTGAGAGCATTCTCAGACGGGACCCGAGCAATTTCTTTTACTCAGTTTCATTTGGTTGCTTCACCGGTAGCCTCACCTTGCCTCTTTTGCCTCTCAAAGGTAACAGCACATTCAAAATACTTCAACGAAAGGCATAAGAGTTGCTTGCCTGGATCACTCAAACTTAGGCGGGAAATGCACCTCATCACTTACTGATGATGGCAGGCCTTGCAGCGAACTAGAAAACTCCAGCATGGAAATGTAACGAGGTTAAGCATAAAGGAGATCTGTTTGCAGAGCAGGATAGTAGCAGACAAAGGTAATGAATCCTTAAATCACTTTCCGTGTCCCCGCTTACCTCCTTGCAGAGGGCTGCTTTTCCTGGTAGCTAAGAAGCATGCATCATTCCCGTGCCCGAGAGCTGCAAGTGGTTGCTAGGTGGCAATGCAGTTTTTAGATCATTATGTGAGTACCCCAGAGGGCTGCAAATAATCGATGCACAAGAAAAAGCTGCTCATTAACTGGTAGTCCCTGATGAAGTTTCAAAGAGTGTCTGTATGATGGAAGTCCTCCTCCATCTTTCCCCAAATCATGTTTCTGAATTCTTAAATACTTAGGAGGAGATTTTAAGTGCTGCAGTCCATGAAACTGCTTCTGGTATTATTTGACTTACACAACCAGTTGCCCTACAGGGTATTCAGGAGATGGAGAATTAATCAGCAGAGACAGCAGGTGTTATGAGCCCCTATTCTTTCTCTGGTACCTGCAGGGACCATCTAAAGCCCTACAGAGGTATTTCATACCAAGATCCAGTGAATGACAGCATCTAACAGATGCTTCATTGTCCGACAGCCTGAGTTGAAGCAGATCAGCAGCATCTGATATTTGTATTTGAACAGATCAGAAAGTAGGAAGCTCAAAGAATCCCACCCAGCTCATATGCCTGGTAGTTCTGAATCAAGAACCAAGTGGATCTTCTGAACACATTTTGCAGGACACATGTTAGCACTCACCTCAGTGTTATCCTGTAAAAAAACCCCAAAATAATCAAGAAGTGAAATTGTGAGCCACGTCTGGCCCACAAGCCACATTATCAAAATTCAGCATGAAAGATGAGTCTTCAAGGCAATGAAGACTAATACTTAAGGGGACAATCTTGCTCTAAAACAGTCAGAGGGCATGGGGGTTTGCCGGGCAAATGTCCCATATATCCAAATAGAACTCTGTTCAAATTCAAACTTCCCTGTCCAACTCAAAGAGGTATATGCTTGATGACTGTCAGTCTGACTTTGGCTTTTAAAATCAGGCTGAGGAATGCAACTGCATTTAAGGACTGAAATCCTGTCCTTCAGAACAAAGCAGAGATGTCTGGTAAAATCCCAAGATGCTGTAAGAAATTATTAGATGGCAGTAGGACAATCAGATCAGCCCTATGGTTGACTTAAAGTCTGGCAAATGGGAGAAAGGTTAGTATCTGTGGTCTGACTGACTTACAAAATAAACTACATCAGCAGCTCATATCATGTGAAATGTACTTACAGTATTAGGTTTCATACAATTCCCTTATACCAAAAATACTATTTTCAGGAGTGATTATATATTTGGGAATATATATGGGGAAAATAAGACCATTATTGTGTAAAAAACAAACCCCCAACCTTTATTTTTCACAATACATTTCAAGTACATGCAGAATGTATTTACATTTCTCTTTAAGGCAAACAGAAACTGGGTTCTTATTCCTGAGTTGCTTAGCACCAGTAGAAATAACAAATAAAAACTTAGGAAATGTTGTCTCTCCCTTTGAAGCAGCAGCTGCCTCCCCTGCAAAATATATCTGCTTTCACCTTGCATTTCTTTCAATGAGCTATTTATACTAATATCTCTACTGCTGTTTGGCGCCATTTCTGCAGATTTCAATCTCTTAGCAGAAACACCTTGCCAAGATGTGACAAACTTTCCATGTTTGTTATTTTACCTTACAGACTGTTTGCTGACTAGACAGCACATCAGTACTTCTGTCTTTGCTGGCACATGCATCAAGGTCTTCTCTTTAGTTATTTTAAGAGTCCTGTATTCCCCCAATATCTAGAAAAAACCTAACATTATCTTCTTACATCTTTCTCATGTGGGCTAACTGCTTCTCCAATACTACGTCAAGATTAAAAGAGGGAAAGGTTCACCTCAGCCAATGGAGGTTTTTAGGGTTTGACTTCACTAAAGCTAAAGTGAGGGGAAGTGAAAATGCCCATTGAAGTGTTGGCATTTACAAAGAAAATGCAAACCAGTTTTTCAGTGAAAAAACATGCTGCCTTGAAGTCCAACATTTGAGCCATTTGCATTATCTCAAGACTTTCGACATGTGCTAGAATTTAAGACATTGAATTTCCATTTGAAATACAGAGGGAGCATTTTCAAAAAAGTTTGTGACATTCTTTCATTGCCCTTGACTGGCTTTATCAAACCCACCAATTTCAATAGGCACTTTTCTCCCATGACTTTTAAGAGGACCGCAGGGCATGATCCTAAAAGAAAAAACATCTATTCCATAAAAAATATAGTTCCAGTTCCTATTTAACATAACAGTGTAGTCCAAGCAGAAAGTCAGTAGTGCAAAATGGCTCAAATGTGCCTTCCTCAGTGACCTCTAGCGGGGGGAAAGATGTTTTGTTTCATTCTCCATTTTTTTGGCATGCATTCCTGAAACTATAGTTTTTAATGACTTGTCAAATACACCAATAAGTCAAGGTTTCTTTTACCATTTAGTCTCTCTAGGTGCCCATCTCAGCTAATCAATGTTTATCACAGTTTTTAAACAAATACTAATATTTACAGGTGTTTAACTTAAACATTCATTGAAAGAAACAGAACAACTGTGCCTTGTTTAAATTTCTGGTTTAAATCAGTTATGAAAGCAAAAAAACCCAAGTAATTTCTTATTTCTTTTTCAGTTATTACCTGCGAAGATCAAATGTCTGTCCTCACAACTGTTTCACTTAGTAGCATCACACAACAGCACATCACACTGGGACTAATCCACATTCAAATAGTCAACTGTAAAGAGATTACCTTTAACAAGGGCAAGCAATCTCACAGAGAAATTCTTCACCAAAGGTTTGCGAATTTCCTTTTCCTACCTCTGAGAGATTATTACAAACTAAGCACCTAGGAAAATACAATAAATGAATCCAAACAGTAAGAGGAACTCATGAAGCGTCTAACCAATATCCCATCAGGAAGCTGACTCCCTCTGGTAAGGCACCTCCCAACAGAAGGCCTGAGGGTTTCCCCCTCAAGTAAGACAAGTTCAAAAAGCTAAAAAAAAGGAATGGTTGTTATTCTGCACCTGGCAACACTTCTGTACACTGTGAACAAACCAGTTTGCTGCAGGTATTCCCAATGAACAGCTGCAGGATAGCATTTTTATCCTCATTCTATTTTCTATGTGGCCTGCCTGCAGCTTTATTTCTAAAATCAGCACTGCTGATTCTATAACTAGTATGTCCTCTGAGAAGATGTACTTTTTCAGTGATCATTTTGATACTAAGATCCTAGAGAGATTACAAAATTTTAGAAAGTCTTAAGAATTTTCCCCTGGAAACCCTTGATCCCTAGTCTATTACACAAAGAGCCTGCACTGTATTCAAAGGAAAATATTGTACCCCTTGACAGTGACTGTTCATCTAGGGCATTTGTCAAATCTTGCCCTGCTACGCTGGTTACTTTGAAAAAATCTAGGACATCCACACTCTCTGCTTCTTGCCTCTTGCCCAGATTTGTCAGAAATGGCTGGAGCTCAGGTTCTCCTCCACTCACACGAAACAGGGGACATAGGCATTTATTTGGGCTCTGTCTCTGTTACCCACTGTGCTGAGGTAGCAGAAGCTGATTAGCCTCCCTAGGCATCTTACTGAGGTGAAATATTCCAGAGGAAGTCAGAGGAATACTTCTTGCATCCAAGACAGTTCAATGGCCTTGGAGAGCAGCCATGGCACATCTCTAACATGCTCGGTGTCTCAGCTTGCTTAGGGCTGTAACTTGTACTCTTTTGATCTCTGATTTGAAGCATTAGTCCTACCTGCTCTAGGTATGGCACCACATTATCTGAATCCTTTCGTGCAAAAGCAAGAAGTTGTAGGCGAGAATAAGTTTCTGGACAGTTTTGAAATGCTACTTCCAAAGGCACCAACTTCTACATGCAGAGTAAAAGACATTGCTCTTTCTTACAGTGCAGATGAAACAGATTACATCCAGTTTATTTATAAAAGTTTTAGACACCTGAAATATCACAAACATTTACAACTTTCCTGCTTTCTTTTGAGTTCTGAAAAGACCGAGTCATACAATTACACTGCTGTCTCCTTTGACTCCAATGTCTGTGGTGGCTTGAAGTTCAGTATCTCTTTATATGTAATGCCTGGAAAACAACAGAATAAACATAGTGTTGCTGGTCTAATCAGAAAAGGAGCTGCACAGACATGAGCAAGGTGCAACCCCCAGCATGGTTAGGCTCTGATCTAGGTTGGGACAAGAGAGACCTCTTCAGGTAAAAAAGAGAGAAAGAGTACAAAAGTAAGGGAATCGAGGATCGTTTTTTCACCATTTCAGATTTGAAAGAGTAGCACAGTACTGAAATGTTATAGGAGCTTTCAAACTGTTACGAGCACTGACTTTACAGTATAGGGGCTAATATCCACAGAAAGAGCTACTGAGCTTATCAACTTTAAAAGTCAAGTCCTCACTTAAAAGCCAAAATACAAACCTCTGATGTTAGATGAAAACTAGATTCAGACTTAAATCTCTGCTGAGTTAGGTGTTTTCTCTTCCTGAGAGAACCTAACTTAAAATTAAGGCCAGCAACCATTGCAGTCCTGTAGAGCCAACAGTGGAGGAATCTGCCTGTCCTGTCCCCTGGAAGCAACACTTTACAGAAATGATTTCTGTCCTACGTTGCAGAAGATGGGAGGACAGACACGTGAAGGAGGATGAAGAGGAAGAGGAGAAGGAGGAGCAGGAGGAGGAGAAAGAGGAAAAGAAGAAGGAGAGCCTCTGTTAGGAAGCAGAGAAGAAACCTCTGGGGATCGTTCCAGGAGGACTTGGTAAGAGGAACACTGGCTTATCAACAGCATTTCTCTATCTTAATGCTGTCTACTTAATCCATTCCATCAAAAGCAGAGAAAGTAATTTGTAAAGGGGAATATTCCTATTTCTGGATGGCCTTTCTATCTGGTCATTTTTTAAAGCATCACAAAACGAAACTCACGCTTCCACTCATCTAGCGGAAGATCCATATTATCAAACGTGTCGTCATATTTCTCAGCTTCAGTTTCTTCCTCAGGATCATGAATTGGTTCAAAGTAAGGATGCATCAAAGCCTCAGCTGCTGTGACTCGCTTCTCTGCATCCAGCACCAGCATCTTCTCCAAAAGGTTTACAGCTATTGAACAGAAAACAAACAGTGCATTCAAATCACATCACTGATTCCAGCTTGTACACAGTAATGTTGCTCTGGATTTCAAATAAATACACAGTTATAAAGCAGAATCATCAGGTGTTCATTCTAAAGCCAGTGGGGCCCATCTGCATGACGAAATAGTGCTGTGAGCAAGCTGAGATGTGTACAAAGCCTGATGCAATACAGAGATGCTCCCTTGCTCCTGTATGCAATTCAGACACATCACCTCAACTGACTCCTCTGCTCCAGGACCGCTGTGTTTGGGGCTTTCCCAGGTGTTTTTCATCACTGCCACCACCGTTTTGTGGTTCTAAGGTACATCACAACCTGACAGTAACAGGATGAACAGGTGGGTGTAGAGCTAATGAGAATTGCTCTGAGTGTGACCAAATCCAAGCCCAAGTACTCTCTGAACTTCACTAAGACAAGTCAGTTGTCCATGCTCGGAATCTCAGTGCTGATTCACCTGCTATGTGTTTTTGACCTCAGCCAAAACAATTCAGGAAAATCTTGTATGTTTCTCTCCAGTGGATTTTGGATCAGGTTCACTGTTAAGACTGTCAAAATGGGCTAGTGTAAACAGATATGATGAATGATTTTTTTATTCTCTGTTTTTCTATCCTGAAAGAACATTCCTGGGTTGGGTGGAGCAGCTAAAAGGAAGAAGCAGCAGCAGCATGGGACAGGATGCTGCAACTCCTTCTTGCCACATCATGGATTATCTCCAGCCTTCTCTCCCAGACCGTGAGCAGTTAGTTGTTCTGTATGTAAGGAGCAGCCAGATGGGCACAGAAGCAATAGGAAGAAACATCCTTAAAACTAAATGGAACTGTGTAGAGTTTGCTGTAGCTGAGATGGTCAGTGAGCTAACCATGGAGTCAGGGTAAGAGCTGCTTATTAATCATGTTTATTTCTACTGAACATACAATTTTAACTTCTTAAATTGAGAAGATTCAATTATCCTAATTGATATTCTCATCAAACTGGCTTTGTGAGTGTTCAGCTCATTGGGGAATGGATAAGGTTTGGGCAGAGACATCTCAGAGCTCTGGCTGCCTCAAGTGATGTCACAGTTATGCACACTTGGTATGCTCTTCTGGCTGCTTGTATCTATCAAATCCAAGCCAGTGCTTCTCAGGAATGCACAGATGTTTCTCAGGATGTATTCATTCCATGACTAAAACGTCAGCTTTCTATTTGCTTGCATTTCTATGGTACATCAGATTGAGCTTTCAGAATTATATTTCAAATACAATACACAGAAAATATTTATTACATATATTTAATTTCCCAGGGCTCTTGAGAAAGCTGCTTCAGTAAAACCATTAAGCAGATGCTAGATCAGAGCCTAAAACACAAAATGCTTTCTTTTTTTTTTTGACTCTTCTAAGAAACATCTGATTCCTGGCAGGGTCTGAACTTGGCAAAATTCAGCCACTAAAATCAAAGTTATGAATTATGGAAAGCAAGAGATAGAAAACCACAAGAACCATCACATAACCTATCATATGACTGACACTGCTGCTACCTCCAATGCAAACGCAAGAACAAGACAAATTGTACACATCCACACAAACTGTCTTACCCAAAGGATTCGCATACTTCAAGATGGATGCAAAATCTTTTTTCTGGACTTTTGGGAGGCTTTTGATATAGTTTTTTGCCTTAAAGAAATATGAATATTAAATTAGACCTTTGCCACCTTTGTAATGTGACAACATTAACTATATGCTTAACAGGTAACTCACCAATGCTTTCATAGCACATTGTACAAATGGATTTTTTGGGGGTCATAAACCTTCATTATATTCACCTTCTTGTTGAAAGGAACTTTTTTTTTAAAAACACCTTGTTGAAAGGAACTTGATTTAAAAGCCTTAAAACTGTGATTAAGAAACTATAATGTAAAGCTTTAATTATTAGTCCTAAATATTTACTATATTAATTAGAATACGTATGTATGCATAATTTGAAAGAATGTCATAGTGAGTTTACAGGAATCTCCAGAAGTGAACCTTATACAGTAATGCATTAGTACTTAAACTGTATAGTTAGTCTAAGGAATATTGTTTTTTTTTTTTTAATAGTAGGGGCTTAAGGATTCTAGATGGACATCCACACAAAAATAGGAAAGACAAAGTCAGAGACGTCTACAGAACAACTGGGTGTTCTGAATATGTTTGTGTTTTCAGTACATTTCTGATAAAGGTAGTAATGCATCAGCTCAACTCTTTATACAGACTGGAAACTTTGAAGTATTTAAATATAGAGATTTTTCAAATGTCATGATCATTTTCTGTGCCCACTTAATCTCCAGTAGCTATTCTAGGTGTGCAAAGCACTTCAAGGCAGAAATGTACCATCAGGGGTCATTTCAGTAGTCAATATGTATTATTTCAGCCAGTCCAAGAACTGAGCATGGCTTAAGTCAAATTAAGACATGTAAAACTAACTGACATATTGTCCTGGTTTCAGCTGGGATAGAGTTAATTTTCTTCCTAGTAGCTGCTATAGTGCTGTGTTTTGGATTTAGCATGAGAATAATGCTGAGAACACACTGCTATAGGACTTTTCAGCTTCCCATGC
>VZTL01061719.1:0-33201 GCA_013400535.1 Scopus umbretta | reverse complement strand
AGAGATCCCAATGATTTTTTTTTAATTTTAAGTCTCTGTGTGAATAAGAATCTGAGTCTATCAATGCAGGAGGCAATCCTGCACAGTTTAATTTTTCTGCTCTCTCAACTGTTTCAGTTCCTGGAGGGACAAAAAAAAAAAAAAAGTTAAAGCAATGCACTAGGTGCAGTAGTCCAAGGTTAGAAAAAGGAAGTGTTTTGAAATTGGTTCTTTGGAAAAGATATCTCTCAACTTCAGGGAAGACCGAACAGGGAGGGTGTGAAGGTCTGAAGGGAGAAAGCTTGATGCAGGACACCTGTGTTACTCACATCTGCAGATGATGCTCTGTGCGGCCCTGGTCGTGTTGCATACGCACCAGGTGTCTGGGTGTCTATCCTCCTGACCAGAAACCTCAGTCAAGGGCTGAGCCTGTTTGACGTTAGTCCTTGACCTGTCTATTCAAAAGCTTTCTGGGGAGGACCCTGTCTCTCTTTAGCCCTCTGCTACACCAAAAGCCTGCAGGCAAAGAAGGTGAGGAGGTCAGGGCAGGTTTTAATGTCACCACCACTGCAGGGGTGGTTGTGGGGTTCACCCAGGAATAAGAGGGGCTGTCTAACGCACAGCTGCAGCACCCTTATTGCTAGTCTTGTAAAGTTTCCCTTTTTCAAGAGATTTTGATGTGACCACATGCTAATGTTTTCCCATGTCAATGGAAAAGCATCCTGGCTGAGGTTTATGCTAAAGTGAACTTATTTTGTCCTAGTGCTAATCCCCTATTTGGCCTTCAAGAACAAGCCAGATTGCTTTGACTGACCTTAGGTTTGGCTTTGGGTTTTTCAGTCCTAGGTTCTCCAAAAATTAAGTCCTTACCTGATGAATGCTGGGAAGAGGTCAGCTGGATTGTGTGCGTCTTGGCACTGGGCTGGTTTTTGGGGGTGTCTTTTTGGTCTGTTTCCCTGACATTTTGTAAATAGTTCCCATCGCTGCTAGAGATGAGTCCTCCTGTTTCTACAGGCACATGTGTTTGAGTTCGTCCTTTGGGGTCTTCAGTAAAAATAGACTTAAAATCCAAGTTTGCCAGGAGCATCCTCTGCCTTGCTCTGTGAAACCAGTGAAGTAGAAGGCTTACCAAAACACTAGCCATAAACAGCAGATCTAGACTTTTACCATCAGGCTCAAGAGGAATTACAGGATCACTTTGGGTTGCATATTTTTACACAGGAGATCACATTGCATAATTTTATTCCATTTCATGCTTTCGTAGCTAAGAACTTTTTTAAGAGCATGGAATGAGTAAAAAGTGAAGGTGGCTTCCCCCTCCCAGCAAGCTCTGTTCAGCTGAGCTCTTGGCTGTTAAACCCAGCCTGGCTTATAGCCAAGAGGTACAAGGGAAAAAGATGACAGAAAAATTTAAAACACTTCATGAAATATTTTACGGAAGAGTGATGTGGCATATATAGGCTGGTTAATAGTGTGGTATAAGTGTTTTACTGGCACTTGTAAGTGATGCAATTGCCACACAAGCTCATGCTAATAAAACCTTTAATTGACATCATATTACTATGATGTCTTGAGCCAAATCCTGTTGCCATCGCTTACACAACTGATCCCTGGGGAGGGAACCAAGCCAAGGCCCTGAGAGGCTTCCCCAGCTATGCACTAGCACTGTGCAAGCTAAAGGGCATGGTGGGCTGAGCAGGTCCCCCACCCCATAACTGGTGCAGTTGTAAAGCTTTGTTTTTTCCCAGGCTGTAATATGCTCATGGTCTCTTTCACAAGACAGTGGTTCTTTGCTCTTTGCATTGAGGCAAAGTGCATGGTTTCTGTAGAAATATCAAGTCAAGTAGGCTTGGTGGCTGCAGCCTCTGGTGGAGGAACTACAGCAAGGGCCATGCAATGCCTAGGGTGGCCACTCGCTGCAGTACAGGATGGCCCAGGCTTTGACGGGCAGAGTAGACTAGGGTTTGACTAGAAAAGCTCCAGGGTTCATCTCTCCATGCAGGAGAGTGTGAAGGTGGCTGGTGAGACTCCACTTCTGGTCTCGCTGAGATTGCTGTTGGGAGGTCTCCCAGGGGATTTGTCAGCAGGTAGAGCATTGCTGACAAACTCTGGAAGGAGCTGCAAAATCACTCCTGAAAAGTGGAGCCTGGAGGGAAAACCAGCACAATGCAAGAGGCCTTGAGGGTCCATGGAGAGCAGATCATTACAAAGCTTCTCTGGCTGCATAAAATTTTCATGATGTTTCTCAGTTTCCTTGTGTCAAGTCTTAATGTAAATTCTGCACTGTTTGTGGAGGTTACCAAGCCAACTCACTTCATATTGATCTTTCTCTCTGCATTATCATCAGAGGTAACTAAAAACAATGAAGGAGCGGGTGCACGCGAGCCTGCATTCAGGCGGACGTAAATACAAATAACTTTCCTGTTCTGCAGGCTGAATTCCATCAAACAAATTGGTTTTGGAGTAGAAATTAGCCCCCGTTTCTGCTTAAAGTCACATTTTTCCAGCAGAAGAGGTAGAAATACCAGGTTTCAGGACCATATGCATCTCTGCCTTTACACCAACAAAAAAACAATCAGGCTGCAATCAAAACTTGTCCCCTGTTATCTTGACAGTTGCTGATGATGATGGATGGAGACACGTTTAGAAGATCAAATGCAAGACAATCTGTACTGCATTTGAAACCACCTTAGACTTTTAAGTGCCAATATGACATCTGGTGGACTCAAATAACACAAACTGTACTTTAAAACCCCTCTGCTGTCCCCATCGACCCTTATTTACCATTGTTATAAATTAATACTTTTCTCCAAGATATTTTAACTTATTATCCCACAGGTGCATTTTGTGTGTTGCTCTGTTAGGGATAGACCATCGAGTGAAACTATAACCACATGGTTCTCTTCCCCCCCTGCCCCTTAACCAGAGGCTTGCTATTTTTATTATCTTTTCTGCCTGGAGGAGTTTTAGAACAAAGCAACTTTCTAAATCACAGTATTTCTTTAATACAATGTCTGGAGATAAGTTTATTGTGCTTTTACAGGATATATGTAAACATATTTCTTAAATATATTCCCATCTACCCAAAAAAAAAAAATCCTGCTGTGGCTTTAGGCAAGCAGAATACTGGTGGAGACTGTCAGAGCACCAGTGTGTGCCACAGGCAAGACTGGCATGGGTTGGTGGGATAGTACAATCTCTTCCTGCATTTTTTTTTTTATGCCTTGATTGCAGAACATGGGGAGGGCTCTGGGACCTGTGAGTTTAAAACTGATCGGCAAGAGGATGTTTTTGCATCCGTTTGCCAAATAGTACATTGGGATCACAATGTGGATTTCACAGCAAGTGACACTGGAGGGAAATCGTGAGCAAATGGGCTGAAATTATGCTCAGGGGAAGCGGAGAAGTTGCCTCTCCCATTCGCAGCAAGATCAGCGCACAATGGAGTTATTTAATTTCATATTACATGACTGCTGGAGAATGTGTAATTTGCTCTGATGACTTGAGGCAAAGCAAGGTTGGTTTTTCCCGTCTTTCACATGATTTTTCAAGGCTGCTGACATCACTTGCTGCCTTGAGGGCTAGCATGGTTCACAGCTGAGCACTCGGATACCTGCTCGTGCCTGGGCTGCCTCTCACGAGAGCTGTGGGGTGCTCATACCAGGTCAAACTGCAGCCAGGGTAGGAGGTGAGGGGCAGAGGACGGACATGGCACCCCTAAGATCGGTGCAGAATCAAGCAAAGTGTCAGGGTGTGATTTCTCTGCGTAGTGCAGGTATCTTAATGAAGTCTTAATGAACTGCTGCTTCGGTGTTTTTTGCTTTTGCCATTCCTGTTTGAGAATGCACACAGTGGAGTGCAAAAGATTGCATCTCATGCATAATGTATGCCCCAGCAACCCGCTTCAACATATTACCCAAGTAGATTCTTCCGATGGGGCTGGGGGGAAGGAGGGGGAAAAAAAAAATATTGTAACAATATCTTTCTAAAGACATGATGAGATAAAAGCATAAAAAATAGGCATGCAGAGCTTTTTGGAAGAGGGGTCAATTCAAAAATTAAAGATGAAGGTTATGTGGTTGCTGAGTGTGGAGCAACAGGTCTGAACGCAGGATGGGGCAGGGGCAGCAGCAGGTCCCATAGCCCCTGGATGGACGGGGAGAGCCCAGAGCTGCCTGTGGAGGAGTCTGAGGGTTTGATTTTCTGTTGTTGGGAACTTATTAGCGGAGTGACTTCCTGGGTAGATAGGTAGGAAAAGGCATTACTTGTTGGTTTATTTATCACTTTCAATTTGCTGTTTTGCAAAGACGTGTTGCAACTCTACATTGATGCTCAAAGCTAGATTTTTGCGCTGCTTCTCTGGAGATGGGAGCGAGCCATACAAAATACAGACTTTGTGTGGGAGGATGGTGAGGAGGGGGACAGACAGGTGGGAATGGGCTGCTAAAGTGACTTGAAATCTTTCTTGTCACCAGCTCTGGAGCAATCTTGGTTTCCGTCACTGTTGCCAGTTGCTGCTTTGCAGCCTGGAGAAGCCAGAGGATGCAGCCTTTCCTCCCTGCAGGTGGTATTTTCTGCAAACATGACACAGCCTTTCCTTCTGCAAAAAGGCAGAAAGTGACCAAGCTCCTTCCGTGTGTGCATGCTTTGCCCCCTGCCAAATCTGAATTATTCACTGCAGGATGGCAGGAGAGGCAGCAGCCTGCTGCCTATCTCCTAGAGCACTTCCCTCCGGAGCGATGCACCATGGTGGATGCATAGTGTGAAACCCTTGACGCTGAGCTGTGGGTTCAGTGTCAAATTTTGTGGTGGAATAAAAGTGGCATTTTAGGAGCCAACGGGGTTTAGTTTGCTTTTGCTTCACCCTGGAAGATGAGGGTTGGCCTGCCGCCCCAGCGGGGCTGCTGAAGCGAGCAGAGGCAGGTGGTTTGGTGCTGGGCTGCCTGCAGCACCCTGCTGAGGATGGGGCACCCTTGAGCACTTTCTCTTCCAGAAGCCAAAGCCCCTTGGAGAAACTTCAGCAAGCGCCAAATGTGCTGATAATTGCACATTGATAACACTAGTGGTTTCTGGATCATTACTATTCTATGTAGGGCACACTTCAGGACTGTTTGGTTTGGTGGTTTGTTTTTTTTTTTTTTGTATTTGAGTAATAAAAAGTCAGTAAGCTCTGGCTCCAAATCTCATCTTTTTAATGTCATTCACACTAATGAGCCCAGGCCCGACCCAGCAAGGTGTGTTTGGGCTTATTTCAGCTTCCTGCAAGCAGGAGATGTGCCAGACGGGCAGGAGCACGAACCCAGAGCAGCGGCTCCGTGCTGGAGGATTCTGGCCGCAGGTACGTGCTGGGCTCCGCACAGCTTCGTCCAACACCAGCTCCCAAAGCTGCCGCCCCGCTTCTCTGCAAGCACAACTTGCTTTTGCCATCTAGTGGCTGTCCCAGAAAGGCTCAAAAATGGACCTGGGGAACCAAGGTGGAGATGGGAGAGGTCGGGAAAGTGGTAAGATAACAGAGACTTTTGAAATTAATTCAGTCTTGAGTATGTGANGGGCATATATACACTATTCGAGTAGCTTTTCCCGAGTTGTTACAGGCATGAAAATGAGACCAGCGTGCCAGGCTTTGCAGAGCGCACTGCTGGTACGTAAGGGTCAGCGTTGGCATCTATCGGCCTGCAAGGCCCGGCCGGAGCGCCGTGTCCCCAGGGCAATGCTGCTTGCCACACGGCTGTGCGGGGCTGCAAGCAATTGCAGCGTCCAGGGACCAAAAGCCCTCCACCATGCAAGCATTTGCAACGTCCAGGGACCAAAAGCCCTCCACCATGCAAGCATTTGCGACGTCCAGGGACCAAAAGCCCTCCACCATGCAAGCATTTGCGACGTCCAGGGACCAAAAGCCCCCCACCAGAACCTGCAGCTGGAGGTGCAAATCGCTGTGGGCACCTACCTGGCAGCGGCTGCTGGGGGGCATCAAAGGGCTTTAATATGCGTAGTGGCACGGGCTCGTTCGCACTGGGCTGATTTTGACCTTGCAGGCAATCTTGCTCACAGCAAGGCCGTGCGTCTGCTTCCAGGTCCACTGTAACCCACTGCCCACATCTGCCTGGGGTGGAGAAGCTCTGGCTGCCCACGGCTTCACGCAGCTTGTGTCCACGGGTGACGCACGGCTGCTTGTAAATTGGGATTTTGGTGTCAATGGAATGCCAAAGAGTGGTGCCGCTTTCTTTTTATATTTTCCTTTCCATATTGTCATTTCTGTTGAATTTGGAAGTGATGACAGGATTTGCTTTCCGTCTAGTTCAGGAGTGTTTAAAATAAGCCCAAAATGTAAAGAGGGCACATTCCCCTCTGCTCAGCTTTTCAGGACGCAGCTGGGGGCGAGCGCTCAGCCCCATCCCCACCGTAACCCCGTCCCCCTCCCAGGAGCCCCGTGAGGACCTATCCCTCTCCGCCCCAGCAGACAGCATCCCACAAAAACCTCACCAGCTCCCTTGCAAAAATGGAACTGGCAGCTTTTGTCAAGATTAAAATACCACACGTATCTGCTGCGCTTTTGTTTTTAAATGCTTGAATGCATTAGCATTGATTTATTTTTAATACAACCAACCACCTGTGATTTTTTTAATATTATTTCTATTTGTTCTCTTTGGCAGAGGCAATTACAATGTTGTTCTTAAGCTGCGGGGTGGCTCAGGGCTGGCTGGCAGCACCAGGTGCTGGTGTGTATCTGTAATGCACTGCTTTGCCCCCAATGGCACTAAATATTTCCTTTATTCAGTGCTCCTACGTAGCTGCATGTGTTGTAGGGGCCCTAAAGAGAAGGAGAAAGCCTCCTTTTTTTTCTTCTTTTTTCTTTTTTCTTTTTCTTTTCTTTTCTTCCCTTTCTCTCCTTAATCTCCACTGGCCTTCAGTGTCCTATATGAGAACGATCACAGCCTGTCCACTGCCTGCAGGCCTGGGAAAACAGCGGAGAGGTTCAAGGGCACAGGGAAAGACTGCAGACCACAGGTCTCCCCTTGCCTACTCAAACGCTTGTTCCTGAACTCCTTGCTCAGTGATGTTTCCAATCACCTTGCACATATAAGGAAAGTACGGGCAGGAACTCACTAAGCAAATGAGCCCCTCCTTTAATGCCGTTTGCTTACACAGCTTATTTTTCTCATGCGTAATTGTTTTTAAAGGAAAATTTAATTTTGTTTAATGGGAACAAAGTTTAACACTCCGTAAGCTTTGTCTTCTGCGGCCTTCCATCTGGTAAGCTTTTTTTTCTTCTTTTTTTTAATTATTTTTAAACCAGCCTAGTAAATTGTGTGTGTTTAAAAGGCACTTCTCATTAAGATGAAATACTTTGATCTCGCAGGATCATGTTTTTAAAGAGGCAATGATATACTCCATTTTCCCCCTCCCCAGCTAACCAAATCTCTGTAGTGACTACGTCCCCTTGACCTGCTGAGCCCCTGCGCAGGCGCACGCTCTGCTGTGCCCGGGGTGCAGCAATCGGAGCTGATCGGAAGGCAAAAGGGGCTGGGAGAAGAGCTCTGAGAGGGCACAGCAGGGACCATTAAGAAGTAAGTGGCAAATCATCTCAGGAAAGGGAAATGTTTTATTTCCTTCTTTATTTATTTTTAAGTACAGATGGTGTGGGGAGAGAAAAAGGCTGCAGAGAAGACCAAGAGACATGGGTGTACTATATATAGATGTACAGCTGTTTCCTTCAGGTGTTATAACTCAAAAACGTAGGATGATTAATTTTGAAAGTTGAAATGTATAGCAGATTCTGATTACATCTGAGTGTCTATAATTTAGCTACTTAGTAAAATTAACTTGACGTTTTTAGTGAGCTGTGAGGACAATAATGTGTGAAGAGACTGAAGAACAAGTTTGACTGCATGCTCTTCCCTTACCTCCCCCTTTTTCAATTTGCAAAGTTTATTTTTAACTTTTCTGATTTTCTTTTTTTTTTTTTTTTCCCTCTGGCAGCCTTCCTCTAACCCAGACAAATGAGTTTGCCTCCCCCTGCTGTCAGCTAAAGAACATGATGTGTAGTTATTCACTTTCATTTCCCTTGATGGACAAGAGGTGCGAGCACTCAGCAGCCATAACTTGAGATGGAGGTTCAGGCCAACTCAGGTAAGGACTGTAGGTTGGGATCTCCAAGGCACATAATGTTTCTCAGAGCATGACACCTCCAGGAAGGCTGTGGGACCTCCCATTAAATCCATTTTCATACTTCAGAGAAGGTCCATTGCTGTGAACTGGCAAAAACCAGGTCATACCAGGGACCACGGAAATGTGCATGCCTTCATCTTGTTTTTCTTTAATAAAAACTCATATGCACAATGGTTGTGTGGGAGCGTGGAGTATGGCAGACCATCCCCCTAGCGAGGGCCAAGGACCAGATTATCTGTGACCCATGCGATACCTAGCTATTGTACTGGCAACCACCCAGAATTTAGGAGTGCAGGCCTGCCCAGAGGGAGGATGCAACACATCTGGCCATTTAATATCAAGCTGCAATTTAGAGCATCTTTGTGGTAGTCAGAGTTAGCCAAATATCATCAAACTGTTGGGAAACTAATTTGAATGAACAAGGGGAGCTATCTGGACTTGTCTTGAGCCTCTGTGTGTTGTACACAGTAGGGCCTCCAGCTCTCTACCAGCTCAATGGGTGTAATAGCTACATATCTCCACAGCCATGTTTCAATGAGCACAAATTCATATTTTGTGAAAGGCTTATTACATGTTGGTTATTCTCTAGAGTGCAATATCCAAGGACCCCATATAACCACAACTCTGTGTTGAGATTTCCCAGACCTGGTGCTAACCTTCTTGGATGACAAGGGCAAGTTCTCTTGATCATGTCCCCATTATACAACTTGGGGGGGGGGGCGGAATATCACACTGTGTGAAATTCACTTAGTTCAATAAAGCCATGACTGCACCATAAAGTCTACTTTTATAACCAACAATCACTTTATATTAGTGTTGTCTTAGGGTTAAACTAAACTATTCTCCCAGCTCACACTGTGCCACTGAGAGCAGGCTGTAGGCAGTCAGCTCTGCTGTGGAACAGAGTCCTTGGGCAGCTCAAACTGAAGGCAAAACTAAAAAGGCACAGGGCAGGATGAGTGGAGCACAACTAGGCATGTGTTATGCTGGTGTTCTCTGGCCTTGCCAAAACATCACCATTACATGTATCAACATGGGAGACAAAAACCCATGGTAAAAGTTTTATTTAAATCAAAGAAACATTTTTTCAGAGTTTTTAGCAGAAAAATGCATTTCAAAACAACAGCAGCCATGTGTCCTTCACATGGTCTTCTGTCCTTTCTGTACAGATCCTGGGGAGGGTGAGCTGGGACAGGGGATGACGTTAACCTTTTGCCAACACTGAGATGTCTGTCAGTTATGGCTTCTTGAAAGCAAGTTCCCAACACCCCCACTTAGCCATGACGAGTGCTTCTACCGTACCTTACAAACACTGCCAATAAGGACTGGATTAATGTTAGTTGAACTTGGGAAACAAACACTCTAATGTGGCTTATTTGTTCAGTAAGTGCTCAAAGTCCAATATTTCAAACAAAGTAACACACACACAGTTGTGATTATTTTTAGTTTTAATTGTCTGATTATAAGTAGTGTTTTCAGACCTAGCATCAGTCTAAGTTTCTAATAGGGCAATAAGAAAGCTCAGTATCAGGCAGCTTCCAGAAGAATCTTCTAGATATGTTTAAAATACTTTAAAATATTGAACATTTCTCATATTGCTACAAAACAATGACAACTGGCAGAATTTTTTTTTTTAACCTACATTCTTGTAGCAGTAGAGAAACAATTTGAAAGGTGGATCACGTTCTTGATTCTTTCAGGACCTGTTTGACTATAACAACAAATAGGGTTTTTTATAACATGACAAGTACAAATATAAAATTTCAAATGAGCCAACTTTTTAAAAAAAAAAATCTGGATTTTTTTTTTCTTCAATACCTCCAGTACCTTGCTTCTGTAATAAATATTAAAAACCATCTTTTACATTACAGAAAATGTTAAATAAGTTATTTACCAAAAGATTTTTTTTTTTTTGGTCAAAGGCTGATTCCATTAAAAGAGCTGAACAAACATTTTTACATCAATAAATAATAAGGCATAAAAAAGCAAACCAACAATCACAGGACCAGTCTGTATTAGTGGAACTTTCTCCTTCAGAGAATCCTTTTTTGGCTGGTACAGGAAGGTGTTTTTTGATTCTCAGCTGGTGAGAGCTGGTTAGAAAAGCAGTAATTATTACTATTTTACATACTTCAAATGCACACAATTTGTCCCTACCCCTGAGTCATAATGCTGCAAAAGGATCTGCAAATAGGAGCATCTGTGTTCAGCAAATCTTCAAATTAAAGTGATAAGACTTCTGTAAGCAGAAAGACTTTTTTATATCCTCACTTTCTAACTCAGGTAGGGCTGAGACAACCGTACAGCAGCTGCATAGGGAAGTGTTTGAGAAGGCACTGCTGATGAAGGTAATGAAGAGATTCACGGAAAAGGTTAGAGGAAAATTTAAGGAGGGGCTGGGAAACATACAATCATTCAGAGTGGAGTGGTGTGAGGAGAAGGATGGGGTTTAGGAGTCAAGAAGTGTATTCCATCCTTCTGGGAGTAAAGTCTGAACCTTCTGGGAGAAATCAAATCTGAACAGTGATTACTTAAACACTCAAGCTAATTTAATACACTGCATTAGCAAATAGCTGTTTGTAAAAGCTTTGCCTGTTGGGTCTATATTTAAAAAGAAGCACCACACGTTATTAAGACATAGACAAGTTTTAAATAAGGGTGCCTTTTATGAACTTGTTCAGTAGACAGGTTATTGGACTGTGATCTGCTGAAAATAAACTACTGGAAGACGATGACAGACATGAATATTAATCTTAGGGAAAGCATCAGAAAGGAAAGTGTTTAGCTGTTTATGTGGTCAGTCATAAAACTCTAATTTAAACATCAAACATTGCAGAATATTTATCATTCTAAACTGTTGTCACCCAGACTTGATTAGGTAGCAAACCTAAAGCATGTCAGACTAATTCTGCAAAATACTACTGACACAGTAATGCATATTTCTAATGAGTATATACCAAGGAATTAAATGCAAACAAAAATTTTACTTACTTCCAGGTTTCCTCTAGCCTTCTTCAAGACATCATGAGTTAAAACCACTGGAAAGAAAGAGGAGATTAAAAAGAATACTGCACAGTCTTTCTATATTCTCTGTATTCAAGCTTTAAGACCAAATATTAAATAATGTATGAACTCACATCTACACGACGGGCAGCGACCAGGCAATCACACACAGCCCCCTACCACCACTTCAACTTTCTTACCAAAATCCAGAACTGTTACTCCCTCCTAAGCCCTGTTCGGAAGCTCAGGCTGATGTACAAACAACAGGTGGAACAACCCAAAATTAAGGGGGAATGCTTTACAAGTGTTAGGGAAGAGCAGGAGTCATCACTCAGGACCACAGGGCAGGTCCGAATCAGTGCCACCACTAGAATGCCATTTCCCACCCCCTGGCCTATGTTCCATCCAGCACATCATCTGCTTGCCAGACTGAAACATCAGGGACATGTTTTTAAAGTTTTTCTACTATACCAAAAACAATACCATGTGAAAACACACACAGCTCATCACTACATTTACCATCACAGTTATGAACAGCCCTACGTGACACTGATGACCTGGTTCCCTGGATCAAAGTCATCAAAGGAAGACTTTCTGTTACTTTTAAGAGGAGATGGTCCATGAGCTAACTACAGTTTGATCTATTAGGTAGCCTCCTTGGGCTGGGGACGGTGGGGGGGGATGGGGGGGGACAGGGCAGTTAGCAGGAGGGGAGAAAAACGGTGCAGTGGCAAGGTTATGGGGCACAATGGGCTGAGGAGAGGGCAGATGGCAAAAGATGTCAGCCAGCTCCTGCAGAAGTTCAAGGACAAAGCAGCCTGTATGTGCTTAGGGGAAATCATGTCAGGGGCTTGCTCTGAAGGGTTTCAAGTTTTCTCTATTTATCCAGCTAGTTTGCCTCTGTGGGGACAGCGTGAGACCTGTGAACGGAGGAGGGGATGCTTCTAAACAAAACTGGTATTTAGAAATGTCAGGTTAAATATGTGATTCTCTAATCTGTGTCAGCTCCATAACTGCTGAAAAATACCATTCACAAGTACCAATTTAATATTCCAGTCTCAAAAATAAACAATTTAGCCATAATAAAGATTTTTCATTACAATAATAAGAACCCAGCAACTCCAAGGGTATAGCTGTCATGAGATAATTATACCCTTGGCAGATTACTGCAATTTGGCACTGCATTGTTACATGTTCAGAGGTTCAGATGAGGTTTATAAGCAATGAGTTCTCTCGCCAGAGAAAGTACACGGAAGACTCTGAGCCACAAGAATGTTCCAGTCTCTGCCTCTAAATATAGTTAAGAATGCCCAAGTAAATAACAGAGGGAACTTGAATATCCTCAGTGGAGTGGCCAGCTAACAGGATGTTTGGAGAATGAAGGACGGCAAGGTCACCTCCTGCGATGCCTTTGCTTTCTTACTAGCAAAAGGAGAAAGAAAGAAAGAAATAACAAAAACAAGTATAAGCATCCTAACAAAATCCAGCAGCTTCCTATGATCCACCAGTTTTGTTGTATGCTCGGTCAGGAATTTGCATACAGATGCAATTTAGAAACATTTCTGAAATTGCTCTTTAAGGCAAAGGTAACTTGACATCCATAATTCCCATAATCAATGAAACTTACAGAAAATCGTATCTAGGCCTTCCTGTGTAGCAGAGTGCTCTCTGCTCATAAAGAACTCTGCTAGTAAATTCATTTCACCTGGCAAACTAGATTTTTTCTAAATCAAAAATATTAAATTCAGTACATGAAGAGAATTTAGAGGATGTGACACTAATAGCAAAGCTGCTGCTAGCCAGGCAGTACTTTGCATTAAGGAGATTTCAGAAAACGCAGGCTTCATTTTATTAGGACCTAGGTCAGAAGAGGTTGAGAGCCCTGAAAAGGAGTGAGCAAAATAAGGGAGAGATGTACTGTCTTCTTTTTGAAAGTATGGGTGGGTGGAGTGGCTGCAGGGATAACATTCTGGCCATAAGGGTAAAATCTCTACTGATTTACACTTTGCCCAGGCCTACTGAAATTATCCAGTGTGTCTGAGATGTCACTGGAACTAGGAAGTGACCAAACTAAACCAGTAAATCTACCCCAGGGACATTATTCGGACAGACATGACAGAATAGCTTTGATTTTTATAGGACAACCACAAACTGAGCTATTTAATGTTAAAACTTGAACAAAACACAATTTTGGATTTAAGTAAGTAACTTGTATATCATTTAATGCAACAATTCTGAAAGAGGTGACCAAAAACCAGCCCATAAATGCTTAAAAAAAAAATAAAATCTGCAGGCAGAAGATATACCTTAGATATGAAAATTACAGGCTATGGACCAAAATCACAGTTATTCTTCTACACCACAATTAAATGACTTGAGTAACTTACAGTATTACAGCCATTTCATACCTTTGGTATGATGTGTAACATTGTATGGTCTAGATGAATTAGTGATAATACAAGTGCTGTTCCTGCATAGGCTAATGAGTCATTTAGTCCCACCTCTTAAAAGAAGGTAAGGATAGATTTTTTTTTTTTTTAAGAAGCAAATTAAATGCTCCTCCCACAATACACATATTGCCACAGCGTGAAGGTAGAAAAGAGGTTAGCTCCATTCAAATCTCTTCTGATGAGTGATTACATCTTTTAAAACAGTGACCTGGCTTAACACAGCTACAATATAGCTCATGTCCCACTTGTTTTCATGTTTCCACATAATTTTCTACATATGGCTGCTAAGGGTAAAATATAATTTCACAGCATGTCCGAATTTTTCTTTAAAAAATGATTCATAGTAAGCTTTTGTTTCCCTTGCTCTGAGCCTTCTGTTCCCTTGCACTTCTCAGTCTGGCATAGAGCGTTGACAAATCTCCTTTGCTGCTGCTTTGGCTTTTCCCAGTATTCAGCTATCCAGTGTGATACACACAACAGACAGGCACCTCAGAAAATCGCCTAATTCCACATTTATCAAGACTGAGGCAAAATCACAATTTTGAGAAGGACAACGTCAAAAACTTTGGCTGGAATGGTCTACAGCAACAGTAACTTTGCCTCTGTCAGGAACTGTTGTAGGTCAGAAAACTTGGGGAATGGTGGTATCTGAAATGGAATAACTCAACTAGTGGCAATTAGTGGCAGCTGGATGGATTCACACATTATCAGTGGGTTGTGTAAAACCATGAACTGCTTCTCATGTTATTCTATGCAGCCTTTTGTAGGTGGGCAACGTCTTTCCATTTGAATAAGGCTTCATCAGTTCTGTACAGTATGAACCTCATGAATTGTTTGTCACTTACAACTGAGTGTGCACAAGTAAACACCAGTCAGAGCAACTGCAAAAGAACAGGTGCCTATATTCTTTTTTTTTTTGTTTCTCCAATTTTAGAGGTAGTTAAAGACTACAAAAATAAAAAAAAGAACCAGTAATAAAGCATAAACTTACACTGGTCAATGATTACTTTCTCCATGTTTTCCTTCAGCTGGTTTGTGGAGTGCAAGCGTTTCACTGTGCTATGTAACTTCTTCTCTTGCTCGGACAGTTTCTTACGTAATCTAAATATTTCTGCTTTCATTCCTTCATCCTAAATTGAAAGACAAAAATATTAAATTAAAGCATTATATAAAAGCACTTTGTACATTGTTAATTGCTGAAATCCTTTTGTACAAGAGCCCTCAAGCTTCCTTAGAGTATGAACAACTTAAAGGAGTGAAACACCACTGAGTGCCTGTCTTTCCACATTCACATCCCCAACAACATACGATTCTATGACATCTGCCAAGAGACAACTACAATTCTTAGCTGGCTTTTAGTGCAATTATTTTTCTGCTAGTCAGAGAAAAGTCTTAACACCAGTGCCTATTTTTGTTTTTAAGCTTCCATTCCTCTCTTTCCCCCCACCCTCAACTAGAAAATATAATGAAGGCCAGTGCTATGGGATCAGCAAGTATCCTGTCCGCCAGGTTCAGAATTTCCAGCCTACTCCTCCAGTGTTCTGTTGATAGTTGATTCTGCCTTTATCAAAGGGCTGAAAGGCATTGTACAAATGGCCGGGACACTTTTATTGCAAAATTATTTGACAATATCATTATTCAGTGTTCATTTTTCACCCCCGATTCCAACTAAGTTATGGTTAGTATCTTTTAAAACAGGACTACGAGTAGCCTTGACACAGTTTGCCTTTATCACCAATCTGGATCCTCATGCAAACTTAAGCTTGCACATTTTTCTTGGTGTTGTGCCACTTGTTAAATCATAGTACCTTCTGGAATTTGTCCCTAGCATTTAGCTCTTCAGAAGGACTGATTACTCACAACTCCTGTGGGGCTGAAGCGAAGGCAGTGAATGCTCAGTATCTTTTAGAATCAAGCTCCAAGAGATATCCTGTCATATACTGCATTTAAGACATCAGAAGCAACCTAATGTCCTTAAGATCTCAGGATGTTGGATAACAAACTCTAGAAAGATTCTATTAGACTCTAATTAGGTGCAGCCCTGGGAACTCAGATCCCCCACATATTGAGGTCAGACTTTGAGAAGCAACTCATCCAGATCAAGAAGGTTTAGATCAGTATGACAGTAAAGCATTAGATGCATCACACATACATACTGAAAGATCTCTGTGTGTGTGTGTGAGATACGTTCAGATACTGCAACGCAGGCCAAAATATAGCTGTCTATACAG
Source organism: Scopus umbretta (assembly GCA_013400535.1). Lineage (NCBI taxonomy): Eukaryota > Metazoa > Chordata > Aves > Pelecaniformes > Scopidae > Scopus > Scopus umbretta. The sequence continues at coordinate 17,369 of VZTL01061719.1, read as the reverse complement.
AATATACACATAGGATAAAAATGGAAGTATACACACTTGTCAAGACATCCCAAATAGGGAGCTGAAACCTCAGTGAAGTATATTAGGCAGCACAGTTCATTCTTACTGCTTTTGTGATTTTACACATTTAAGGATGCTAGAAAGTAACAACAAAAATGTTATTAAAATTATATATAAAATGTCTACTTTCCTAAAGTTGGGATTTTTTTCCAGCAATATCTTGCCTCCCTTAAGAAACACATACAAAAACCACAGTGAAAACACTTTAGATTTATTTTAAAGCCAGAGTTTGAAACAGTTTCATTACTGACTGGTGGTATTATGACAGTATAGATAATTCATTCCTCATTCAGTGTACTTCAATTCATTTGCATAGTGCAATCCTTTTTAGTTAAAATGTTATAAAACTTGTCTCGGGGTTTTGTCACACTTTTAAAAAAGCATCCTATTTTACAGCTTAGGCATCGAAAACATAAAAGGAAAATGTAGCTCAGATTACATCAAAGTTGCTGAAGTTTCTATTGTTACTAGTATATACATAATCAAATTGAATTTGGTTCTATAACAGGGAGTCCAAACCTTTTCTTTTCGAAACAGAACGTTTGCCACCTGTCTATGTTTCCTGAATATCATGTAACAAGGTTACAGATAACATCTTTAATATAAAGTATTTTGTAAATAAACACCCCAGTATACAGCATGATCAGGATAGAAAGCCAGCACACATTCAGCCTTAGCCTTCAGTGATAAGAGCCAACTAAATCCATGTGTCCAGAGACTGGGCATCCTGGGTTCATGATTTTCAAAAGATTTTCCCAAATGCCACTCTCCTAACTGGTGCATCTTCATTGACGTATTACAACAGTTAAAAAACCAAACAAAACAAACAAACAAAAAACCAAACAAAGACAAAAAAACCCAAACAAAAACCCACCCAAAAAACCAACAAAACCCAAAAACCCTAATATGAAACATAGTAGTACCTGCGTGCCATGAGTAGTACCATGTGCAGCTTTCAGTGGAAGGGAAACTCTCCAGAGAAGTTTCAGTAAACGTGCAGCCTCTTCTAAAATCTGCTGTACTGTGTGAATATTTGCAGAAAAGCTATGCAGTGATGCCTGGTCTGGTACCTATATCATAGGATTAGAGACATTAGTTATATTTTATGCTTAAAACATTATGAAAATGTAATCTTAATTAATGGTTTAAATCCAGTTGGTATGATTTCATATTTAAGATGATGTACACAGCTATTGTGTGCCACAAAAGCTAACTTGTTAGTTTACAAAGACTGCTGAATTATGCATTAGCTGAGAATTTCAGGAAGGGAGGGGATTTATCCTAATCAATAACCATGATTAATAATAGATTATATTTACTAGATTTGCTATGCCACATGGTAATAGTCGGCAACTCTCTTCTTTCTCCATTTGCATTTCGTGTCACGTTATTTGAAAGTCAAATGATTACAGACATCAATTTAAGCAATATAGATGTTTCTTCCTTAGCAGACCCTTTAAACTGTTCCATTTAATGCTAAAATAACTATCAGGACACACATAAAATGTTTTCCTCTGCTGACAGATGAGAAAACCAAATTGAAGAAATTGCATAAATGTGAAATAAAGGAGGGAAAGAATGCAAGGGGAGCCAATGAATTACCAAAGCAATGGTGATACAGAAAGGGGAAGGGTAATGAAAGAAAAGCATTCACAGTTCCTGCCCTATGCAGCATATCATTTGAATACTTATTTAGCATTGTTATTTAAGCAGAATCCTCCTGTCACATAAAATATCCCATTTGCTAAGTAGTTTGAAGCTTCGGTGATGTAAAGCTTGATAGGAAACTGCAAATTGTGAAACTTACTGCTTTTATCTTTACACCAACAAAACAAGTTAAAAACTTACAGAGAGATTACTTTTTCAGTCATTACCAGTATCTTAACTAGGTCATTTGAAAATATATGATACTTCAGAGAGTCTTAAGTGTCATTCAGACATCATTTCACTGTGTGAGCACACATGTGATACCACAAAAAGAATTTCAGAATTGCTGAAGACTGCATCTTCAATAGCTTCACTAATTATAACTAAAAAAATAAGTAGCTCAAATTTATCCATGCGGTTAAGGCCTTCTGGTTTTTGAAGAGCAGTGAGCATGGTTTTTACTACATTTATATTATCATAAAATCACAGGGGTGAAAAGGACCTTCATTAGTCACCTAGTTTATTTTCCCACTCCAAGGCAGGAAAGCATTACATGCAATTTTTCAAAGACTCACATAATCTGTTCTTAAAAGCGCCTCCAGGAACAGTGTCCCTGAGCAGCCTTCACTCCAGTGCTTCATTATTTTTACCACTGGCACGTTGCTTTAAATGCCTGATCCAAGCCTTTCCTGTTGTGGTTTAAGTTTCTTAGTTCCTTATTAGCTGCCACAGGCATGTACAGATTGTTCCTTCCCTTTTGTTGAAGCTTCTACATAGATTTGTCTTATTCAATCTGCCCCAAATATGCTATCATTAACTGTATCCAGAAATTAACAATATTAAATAAGAAAAAAAAAAAATCAGCATAAGTAAACACTAGTTGTTCTCCTGATTCTACAGGAAAAGGATTGACATTATTCAGTACAAGGCAAACATTTTATTGGTTTAAGAATTATTAAGACTACAACAAGAGCACCATGATGCGATATCACTGTGTCCCACATGATGCAGAAAGGATGATACACTATGTCCTAGAAGACAATATTTGATCTTTAATGAGACATTCAAGTTTCTAGACTAGCTACTGATATTGCTAAAGAGTTCAGCTGATACCAAGAAGTGGAAAAGTATTAAAAAGCTTCCCTAATATGAAACAACTTTCATTAGCATACATCAATCATTAATTTACAGTTATCACCTGGTGTTTACTGAAGGGCTGAATACAAGTGGGGAACTTTACCAGCTGTATATCAGATTTCTTTTAACTGTCTCATATTTTCTGGGTTTATCCCAAGCCTTCATTACAAGAAAATCTCCGCAGGTTACTGATACAGACCCTTAGTTTAAGCCCCTTCTAAAGCATTTCAGAGTTTTATCTGAGTTTTTTTTCTTGTGGTTTTTGTTTGGCTTTTTTACTGTTTCCAGTGTAACCATCACCAATTTCCATAGTAAAAACAAGTAGTTTCACGTCATTTCAAGTTGCGAGTAAAAGTGAGATTGCTTATTAAAGGACCAGAATTAACTAATTTATCCGTAGCCTCATTAACCCAAAATCACAAATAGGTGCCTGCATCTAGATGAGACTTGGATTGTCAAGGCTGAGGTGTCCTAACAGAGTTATTCAATTAATGATGCCTGCTGCACCATTAACCTAGTTCTTTGCTTTTGTAACCTATACATTTTGCACCTCTAGGTCAAATTCACCATCCTCTAACAGCTTTCACTGTTTACCTTTATTCCAGGCTCCTGCAGTTTCGTACCAGTGCCCTCTCTTAATGAAATCTCCATTTCTGCTAAAACCTGTTGCCCTTCTGAAATCTGTTTCCGCAGAGCATTATAATCCTCAATCAAGCCAAGAACGTGGCGCCCATTTTTGTCTGCCCACATACGATGTCCAGGCACAAGACGAGGGGTACATGCCGTACTGGAAGATGAAGCGCTACTGCAGTGTGAAGTGCTGTCTAAATCATCTTTAGAGGCTGAGTGCGTACCTGGGACAGAAAAACACTGTCATTTTTTTTAGCCTTACATGTAGAACTAACTGATACTAGGCTTCTCTTAAACAGCAAATCTGAGATACCGATAACACGCACGTTTAAGACACTTTTGGTATACCTGTTTTCGCTAGTGAAATGCAATGTCCGTGTTTCTGCAGTTTGCAAATGTTTCTGCTGGTAGCAGGACATTTGCAAAGATTTTCTATACACAAAAATGGGACAAGGAAGAGTATATCAGTAGAAGTTAACACGCATTAAAAAAAATTCCTAGCTCTCCTTCTGTTCCATCTTTTTTTGCTGATGCTGCACTTGGACTCAGGAAGCAGGGAAATCTTCTTAGCATCTGTCCAAAGTTCTAGATATCTCCCAAAATCGAGTAATAGTCAGAAAATCTAAAATACATCCTGATGAAGCTATTTTAATCAACAAATGTAAGCTTCCCATTAACTCCACAGAAAGTATGACACTCTCCACAGCTATACCACACTTAAGATGATATCTATATCCCCCCCTCTTCAGACCTTCTAAATTGCCTAAGTACCTATGAGTAAAGACTCATCACAGTACATCTAAAAAGCTAACAAATTCAGCTGTTGACATTCTAAGGAGTCTTTCTGGTCCATATGAAACCAAGCTATTATAACTTTATTCACCATTTTCTTAAAGAAGTAACAAGCTTCTCCAGCTCCTCTCTACTCTATCTGATACAGGTCAAAAGCAACTTCTAGGATCCTATCTAGAAACTAACCAGGAATGAATGCAGTCTGGGGATACTGGTGGCACAGGTTCCCCACGATAGCTGTTCCACACCTACTTGATCATGACTGGCCCTAAGGAACCATCCCCATATGGAGCACATGACTAATTTAGTGTTCAAGTATAAAGTGCACAGGGAATGGCAGCAACCCGTAAATGTTATCCGCTACATTCTGCATCTTTCTTACTTGTACAGAGTAGCATAATGTTCATTATGTATTTCATCTGAAGTATGATTCTGATAGGATGTGATGGACCCACAAAAGAAGTAAGGTGATAAAAATCCCTGTTGTGTCACATGAGCTCTCACACTAGTCATCTGACTGGTGCTGTTGCTCTGTGTGGCGCGTAAGATGTAGGTAGGCATGTTCAGGTGAAGTGCATGTACCCAGAAAGCCACATTATTATTCTTATTGCTTCCCATAACACGATGTATACCTGTACAGGCAGCAGGACAGGTGGCTTTACGCTGGACGTATGGAAAGCTGCTACTATGCAGGGTACATTAGTGTAGAATCGTTTAGGTTGGAAAAGACCTTTAAGATCATCAAGTCCAACTGTTAACCTAATACTACCAAGTCCACCACTAAACCATATCCCTAAGTGACACGTCTACACGTCTTTTGAATACCTCCAGGGATGGTGACTCCACCACTTCCCTGGGAAGCCTGCTCCAGTGCTTGACAACCATTTCCATGAAGATATTTTTCCTAATATCCAAACTAAACCTCCCCTGGTGCAACTTGAGGCCATTTCCTCTCGTCCTATCACTTGTTACTTGGGAAAAGAGACTGACACCCACCACACTGCAGCCTCCTTTCACGTAGTTGTAGAGAGCGGTAAGGTCTCCCCTCAGCCTCCTCTTCTCCAAACTAAGCTACCCCAGTTCCCTCAGCCACTCCTCAGAAGGGTTGTTCTCCAGGCCCTTCAACAGCCTCATTGCCCTTCTCTGGACACACTCCAGCACCTCAATGTCCTTCTTGTACTGAGGGGCCCAAAACTGAACACAGTATTCGAGGTGCGGCCTCACCAGTGCCGAGTACAGGGGCACGATCACTTCCCTACTCCTGCTGGCCACACTCTTCCTGTTACAAGCCAGGATGCCGCTGGCCGCCTTGGCCACCTGGGCACACTGCTGGCTCATATTCAGCTGGCCGTCAACCAGCACCCCCAGGTCCTTTTCTGCCTGGCAAGGAAGCAGCAAAGAAGAACATTCTTGTACCCTCTGTATCCCATGTACATCTATATTGGAACCATAATCTAACCCTGTGTGTAAACACTACATTTTCCCTGATTTGCTAAAACAGTATCACTTAACAGTGATTGAAATAAAGGTAAATTATTCCTCAAGGGCAAAAAGGGGACAACTGATTTATACAAAGACCATTTAGTGCACTTATTGATCGTTCTTGAGTAATACATAGTCACCCTTAGCAAATGCGATAGAGCTCTGCATTAAAAAAAGAACCCCCAGGTAAGCAAAAGTTATGGCAATTTAATGCAGGCATCCTTCCATCTCAGAGACTGTCTGCAAATGCTTCCCTTGAGTGAAAAGGAAGTGACAGTGGAGGCTATAAGACAGTGTAGTGTGCATTTCACCTCCCCATGCACTAATAGCTCTAACAGGAAAGGGATTTGAAAGGCCAACGGGCAGCTCCCAAATGTACAGTTGATGTTGTATAACGCATCAAGAGCATCTTTAAAGAACAAGGCACAGGTTCTACAGTATAACACAAGCATTTATGGCACAGTACCATTCATTCTTGCATAATGCTGAGATCCTTGTTTGAAAAGATAGTTGATATTCACAGCTGACACTGATCCCGCTTCCTCTCTCTTTTCTTTTGAAAGCTGTTCCTCTAATTTTTCATGCAAAGACTTGTTTGTCTCTATGCTTCTTTCAAGCTGCACTCGTAAACTCTGTATTTCAGTCAATAGTTCATGTAAGTCAAGTGGATTATTCCGATCTTTTCGGAATTCTTCTGATGCATCACATCTGGGATCTGAGACAATTTCAAAAGAAACACTTAACATCTTTAACAATTAAAATAATATTAGCCATTATCAGAATGCTGAGCAAGTAAATTATAGCCAGCTTTATCCTCAATATTAAGAATTAACTACAAACAGCATTAAGATAATGGTTTGACAAAAAAGCATGTCTTAATTGCTTCTACCCTCGAAAGATTTAAAGAGCTGAAAATTATTTTTCACTTTGTCCATAAAAGCTAATAAGTCTCATGCCAAAAGCAAAAAAATATAATAAAAAGAGAATGAAGAGGATTTACAAAATTTGAAGTGCGTTAATGCACAGTCTGGGTAAAGTAAAAGGAATGGGTAATCTGAGTACGGAGGAGGGATGGAGTAGAATAGGGAATGAAATTTTATGCACAGAAGAAAAAAGAAAACCCTGATCACCTGGCAACCAGAGGAACAAATCTGAACCTGAAAAAAGCAAAGGCTGTGTTCGTCTTGTCATAGTAGGAAGTCAGTACACAAACAATTCCATGTATTTTTTCATGCTGAAATCGAACTGTTCTCCAGACAGTGGGAAGGGGCTCAGCTGCACGAGGAGGGCACTGCTACTCTCTAATTACATTACCTGTTCCGCAAGGAGACCTACTTCCATCCCTGAGCCAACTTTGGTTTAAAGCCTTATGCCAACAGGGCCCTTCTGCTGCAGCTAGGCATGAAATACAGTAACGGCAGGGCATATTACTTAAAGTAGAAGGAATTTGAAAAAGAAAAAATCAACTTTTACAAGAACTTCCAATGGGAAATTTGCTGGATACCGTAATTGAGTATGCAGCAATGAACAGTATTCCACTTCTTTACCTAACCATACCAACAGCTATGTGGTGGTACAGCTTCTTTAAAAGGGGTGGGAAGAACTCATGTCTCATTCCTACCCCTTACCTTTAGTGACAGAAAAGTGGACAGGAAAATATTAAACGTCTCATTCAGAAAACAGTGCCAGCACTTCTCCGCAGCCCTAGGGAGAAGACACTACCCTCATATTCAGACAACAGAAAGCACAAGCTACCCGAGTAAGCACTACCTGTGAGGATGCAGCAGCATGTATTTAGATGACAAGCAAATAACTAAGATCCCCGTGAAGCTTATCCAGCCTGAACGACTGAATCTTCAATATTTGTTTTAGCTTAGCTAAAAAGATAAAGGAAACTTGGGTGTGCTTAGTCAGAATGTATCATACATCTCAACCTAAATAAAAAGCAGCATTTTATCATCAAGTTGTCAGTTCTACTTTGCATAGCAGACACAAGCAGAAACAAAGAAATAGTGACCTAGCCCTACTGTCCTTTGACAAAATGATATTCAGAGAGGGAAAGGTTGCAAAGGCTACAGGTATAGAAACAGTTGTGCATTTATACCTGTCCTCTTTTTTCTTGCTTCTTCCAACTTTTCATAAACCTTGATCTCAGTTCGGAGTGACTGCAGTAATTTCTCATTCTCAGACAGCTTATGTTGCTTTACATTAATTTCTGTTTGCAACCTGTTAAGTCCCAATAAAGAGCAAAGTTAAATGTTAAACTCTTTCGCTTCAAAACCTAAAATCCATTCCCCTTTCCTCCATAATTCTTCCCTTGCCTTTTGAATATATCTATGCACCTCATTAATGTTAATGGCTATGGCTAAACACCTGCTTGTCACATTGACAATTTTCTTCTCTAAATGAATGTCTAAATGTGGACAGAATCAATACCTGTTTAATTCATTACGACTGCTGTAAATCTGACATGTCAGATATCTGGTTTCATCCTCCTTTTGGCCAATTTGTTTTTGCAACCTTTCATTTTCTTTCTTGATACATCCATAATCCTCATGAAGATGCTCAATGAATGCATTCTTTTTAGAAAGAGATTCTCTTAACTTTTCATTTTCCTTTTGTTTATCTGGAACAAGAAGAAACACACGATATTTGCAATGCCCACAACCCACTAAAGCTATGCTTTTTAACAAACCCAGCTTTTTCAGAGACTGTCAGAAAATAACAGCTGTTCTTATGCACTTTAGGGTATCAGTATTTCAATTTTCTAATGCCTTTTGCTAGGTGCATTTTCTGTAACATGCAACATTTAACCCTCAGGAGTTGCAAAGGCTCAATAAAACCTGTGTACAGTCTTATATGCCAAATGCCCGCAACACCTCTTGGAATTTGGTCAGGATATTATTCGACAACTAGTGTTTAGCAGGGTCCCAAAGCAGGCACATGAGTTTTGTCAATCCTCACAAAATAATGGATTTGACTTCTCTTTAGAAAGAAATGAACTCAGTAGGATTTTTCTAGGGCATGTTGCATCCATGTTCCTCTTTGTCTCACAAAAATCCCTCTGTCCTCTCCTTCCCAGCCCTATTCATCTGCCAAATGTATCATATCAGTCCTTCTTTCCTTGGAACAAGCTATTTCCCCAGACTGGTTCTGTGACAAAGAATTGCTGACAGGGACAACTAAGCATTCTGAGACAGCTGCAATCAGAGAGGCTTATGGGGACCCCAAGTTTTTTGTGACCTTATGTTTAGCATTGCAAAAAGAGGCAGCAACCTTGGCAAAGAAACAGCAGGGAGGAATTGTTCCACCTTCCAACAATCAGAAAATCATTCTCTCATCTTCAGGAGTCCCGTTGGAAGTGTAGGAAAATGGTAATCCCCATGTGCTATTAAAAATGTGCATCACCAGCCTTTCACTACTGAAAACCTAAGCTAAGACTAGACAGAAAGCACCTGAGACCAAAACATGTAAGAGGTATCTAAGAGGCCTTTCTTTCTCTAGTGCATCCAGGAATAAAAGGAAAAGAAGATCTCAAACTCTAGAGATACCGACATTATTTTAAAACACAAGGGTGACAGTGACTCATCATGGTTCTTATAAAAAAGCAACCCTAATATTATGAGATCACATTGTCAAATGTGGAAACAAAAGCAGGGATATACTAATTAAAAAAGTAGAACTTGAGCAAACTGATAAGCACCAAGAGGCACTAAAACAGGTGAGAGAACACANAGGGTTAAACCACAACACTCTGGAAGAAGCACTGCTTTTATACAAGCCGTCTGAAAATACGGAAACTTATAACCTAACTATAGCTTAAGCTGCTTTTAAGAACCTAGCTGGCGAATTGTTGGAGGGTTTTTTGGGGAGAAGTAGAAGGAAGACTTTTAATACTCTCTCTTCACAGGTGTGAAAATGAGGAAAGTTTAAAATTACTCTCAGAGATCACAAAGACTTTCAAATGGATTCCCCTCAGTTCTGTTCTAAATTGTTTCCAAAAAGATGACATGGCCTGTCCATTCAACCCTCTGCAGCAGACTTCTGAACTCCTCTGTACAGAATGGTTTCATTTGCAGCAATAATGCTATTCTATGGTTTTTTTTTTTTTTCAGACCTTCAGCATGGGGAAAAAGGAGCAAGAAAATGGTAATAAAAGGCGAGAAGGAAAAGTACAAAGAATGTATAAAAAGAAAGCAATGCAAAAAGAATAATGGAGAAATGAAAGTGAATATCATATGGAAAATGCTACAAAAACAAAAAGAAGGAACATTACTGCTATTCCTTTATCACTGTTAGCCCCAGTTTTAATGCTTATGGTTGAGCATGGAATTTCAGGGGTGGAAAAAATCGTTGTTAGTTTAATGAATGGACTGTTAATATTTTATTGTTTTCTGATCTGAAATGAGTTGCAGCCTACTCCTGTAAAGCACAGGTTTACATTTTTACCTCTGGATCCTTTCGCTAGCATTGCATTCAGAACTTGATTTTGCTTCCTCAGGAAATGTATTTCAGAAGTCAGGGAATTATGCTGCTCTGAGCCATGGATAAAAATGTTTGCAGAACCTATAAATATATACATAAAAGATGATTTATGAGTCATCTCTAGGTCATTAAAGATTAAATAGTTATTATTAAACAGCAATTTAAAAAATTGCAGAAAAACATGTTATGAAAGATTCCCCCCCCATATATTTTGAAGGTTATCCCTACAGACTGAAAGGCAGTTCAGATTAATGCCAAGTAATCCAAAGCCCTGCATCACAAGTACCTCTCATTGCTGGGCAACCATTACCAAAATTGCAAAATTATCCCTGGCAGTCTTTTACCTATCAGCTAAAATTCCAAAAGGACAAAATGTAGAAGTATTTTGTGACATTGCTATTCTTTGAAAATAATGCAAACAGTATGAAGGTTTACCATGTATTTCAGTCTTGCTCTGTTCATACTCTGTGGTATTTAATGACACCACTGCAGAGGACTACTATATTCTACAAACTAATCCATGGTGGATAATGCAGGAAGTAACACCAATAGTCTGGTAATACATGCGTTACCACGCCAGTCTAGAGCGTAAGGCTGGAGTCACTGTCTTTACCTCTGCTTACAAACTGAGAACCCATTTCTGATCCCAAGGATGAAGACTCATCCCTCTTAAGTTTGTGTATTTAACAGTTAGATATCTGAGCCAGTGTTGATCAACCTATGGCTTCCATCAATAGTCATGGGGAGAAACAGGCACCTCCAGAGAGCAACTGATCCGATACATCCTCTACACCCCTCTCTGTGGATGAGATGCCCTGTCCTCTGAAGAGACATACTTCTCTTCAGTGTCTCCACAAAAAGCTCTGGGTAACTGGCACAGATTTAGATGTCTGACTTTTAGAAACCTTAAGGCTGATGACTCCTACTCTGTGGATCTTACTGTGCTAGTCATATGAATATAAGTGTTAAATCGTATATCCAGTCAGTCAAGTTCCAGCCTCGGTAATCCTCATAATGTACTGTATTTATGCTACTCATCCCACAGCGATGTATAATGTTACAGTACAGTCTGAAAAGTGCCACATTCCACTCTCAAGGTGGCTGCCTCTGAAATGCAAGTCAAATAATTGTTATTGCCCTTTATAACCTGCTTATAGTCAGTAAAACACTTCAGGACCCACCAGAATTAACATTACTATTAAAAGTATTTTTCAGTTGATTGGTTATCCCAGTATCTCCCACGCTTTAAAGCTTAAGATAACTACATGAGTGTCAACTATTTGGTTAATAGAGAAATAACCAGCTGGCAAAAAAAATTAGCTGAATGTATGAGGAGGATGCCTTTCAGCTCTGGCAGTTCAATTCAATTTGATGTGCTGCACTTCCTCTGAGTAATCTCATTTTATTGTAATCCCAATTGAAGCTTTTACCCACTACCTAACTGGGATGTAGTGTGCCATGATATGCACCTCTTGTCGTTACTGAAAAGACTCAAAGGCTCTAGAAGCCTGGCACTAATGGCATTTTACTATCTATATGTTAAAGAGTTGAGGTAGCTATGTGAACTCAGAAGGCTTTTTCCTTTCAGATTTTAACAAAGCAATTCAACTTGAAGTGGCAAGGCTTTATGGTCTCATCTTGATTCTAATTTAATTTATTGCCCATCACCCAGCTTTATCATATTTGAAAAGTTATGCTATCACAGTTCTACCAAAAGGCTTTAGAATATAACTATTAGTTACCTTACATAATAAGGGATAAAGTAGAGCCAGTGGTAATAAGGCCACAATCCTGCAATTGGACCCACTACTGAGACTACTACTTGTGTGCAGAGCCATGCTGACATCAATTATGCTCTCCATAGATGCAAAGGTCCATCTAACCAGAGTAAAGTGGAGCATCAGGGCCTACAACTGCAATACACTTGAGTTTTCATTATGTTTTGTGCTGAAAAAGTGACTGCTAAGGAAGCATACCTTGAAGGTTTCAAAGGAAACACTGACTGAAAGACAGGCACTATTGAAAATCACAGCAAAGAGGAAGGAAATATTAATTCCCAGGCAAAGCAAAACACAGGCATACTGAAGCTGAAGATAAGTCTGTGTAGATACATTAGTTACTTATGGGTTAAATAAAGCAAACAAAAGCCTTTTAATGTTAACTGACAATAACATTTGAAACCTAGGAAACTCAAAATTAAACCTTTGATTTTATTTTGAAGCTTAACATTTGAAATGACTGAAGCAATTTTTTTAGTTCTACTTGCACTGCAAACCTCAGCTCTATAGTAACAACGTAATCATTACCAGCACTTGAGTCATTTATAGAGTACTAGAAGCCCAGGGGCATCTAAGTACTTAGAAATTCTAAATATTAACAATAGCATGCCAAAAATAGTGCGCAGATGTGTGTGTATACATCCATATAATATTGATCAGACAAGAATAATTCTATGCATTAACATCAATGGTTGAACAAACAACTCAGTATCGCATGAATTTAACAGGCTCTCATCAACAATTAAGTATGTTACAACTTGGTTTTGTTTTTTAAAGGAAAACAAACTAAGGATATTAAGTTAAAAGTAAAAAATTGTTTTGAGCTACGTCCCAAAGCTAAAAACTGCTTCAACTTCACTTAGGAATTTTTTCTTACACTGACAGTCAAAAAAAGCCCATCTATTAGGAAAAAAAGTAGCATCATTACTAGAAGAGAGAATAAGCATATCTGACAACATTAAAGAGATCTTCAAAACAGAGAGAAATAGGAAGCACTGAAAGAACATAGTAACAAAAGGGAGCTGTTCTAACAGGTAGTTGCTTTTTTCCTTTCTTTTCCAAATTTCTCGTCCGTGCATTTGTAGATGCACTAAGGCAACAAGAAGACAGATGGAAGGCATAAGACAGTTTATAAAGAAAATATACTTTCACTGCATTAACGGATGCCCTTGCCAGAGTCTTTATGAAGCTGTAAAAGAGTTGGAAGTGTTTCAGTGTGGTTATTTCACGAGAACAGTATGCCTTTCCAGCAGTGTAAATACTTCATGAATGAAATGGATGCTTTTTATACACCTTTCCATCACTGTAAATTATTCCTGAAAGCAAACTGCCATTTGCAGGTAGTCTCCATTTAAACAACAACAGAAATGGATCATGGCAATGATGTAAAACATAATTAATCTAATGTCAATATTAGTGAAACTGAGTAAAAGGAAAGCATGTATGTATTTATTGCCTGCTTCCACTCTGAGTAATATTGTGTATTAATTGATTGTCCTATGGGTGGAGATGTGGGGAGGAGAGCAAGAACAGAGTAAAGTGTAGGAAAGTATGCCTGGTACGGTGTGCTTGAAAAGGTGCTACAAAAGTATCCTTAGTGAAAAGTGAAAGCCTGGCTACCCTGTCGTTGAAAAGTTTTAAACACACCACAGAGCTCAGCTTTCAAAGATGCTGAACACTAGCAACAGAGAACAGTGACTCTGAATTTGCATACCTATTTTTAGTATTTTTCATCCACCGCTTTATATTAGAGTTTGGAATGAAAACCAACTCTACGTTAAAATTTCCATCAGTTTCTGTCAGGTATTTCTCATTAAAAACTTACGATGTCATTTTGTGTAGAACACATTTATCACACCAATCAATTCAAATGACAAGCTGAACACCATGGCTTCGGCTCTGTCTTACAGATATTTTGTCCCTGTATGTAAACACAAGCTGGCTTTAAAGCAGTCAGAAAATTCCAGAGGAGGTATCTTCACAGTTCTGTTAGCAGTGGTGCTGTACTGTCCACCCGGGGTGCACACAGAGTGAGGATAGGAAAGCTAATTCCACAGCATTCCAACTTTGGATCGATAGCAGCAATTTAGAGCAAAGCACCTCCTCCTCTATTCATACTGGGCCCAGGCCCCAGTGAAATTATGCCGATAAAATGGGCTTCCTCTCCTGCAGCTGCCACTAGCTGGACATGGCAGAGAATTAAAAGAGGATGACATCCTAAAATCCAAGACCACTGCACCAATAATGATATCCCAAAGGCACAAAAAAAACAAAACCAAAAAAAGGGCAGGCTGTTTGTTGATAACAGAACTAGAAAGGTCTTTCAATTCTCTGTATGAAATTCACCCACAGCACCACCAAATGTCATAAAACCACTGGAAAGTCCTGTTCTCTAAGCAATATGTGCAATTGTAGATTTGAGGCTGTGTGGTGTATCTGTATCCCATAAAGGATTTGTGCATCGGTACTGGATACACTTCAAGCAATGGACTCAAAGAAGCAGTACATTAGATCTGTAGTTATGCCACTCTACAGGCAGCATGGAAAAGCTGTGTTTGCTGATGGAGCAAGATGCAGCAGTACTCAAAGAAAAGCACATCATTTTCCAACTGTAAAGGGGTGGGGTTTATTCAAAAAAAGCACACAAAACATTCCAGCAGCATTTGATTCCTCAGGCTTTAAGCAGGAAAGGTGAATTTACTTTGTCATGAAATAAATCCTTACCTTGATCTAGTTGCTTGTCTGTTACTTGTCTCTCAAGCTGCTTCCTCAGTCTCTCATTAGTTTTTATGGAATATTCTAAACGTTGTCTCAGGATTCTAATTTCTTGCAGATGCTCCATTAATAACTCTAAATAAACCAAGAGACCACTTCTTATTTAGAGTAAATGATTGTATTCCTTTACACTATGCGTTCCTGTCAAATCTAATGTGCGTTAATGCTAAAAAATGATACAGAGCTGTTCAAAATGGTAGACATCACATATCTGACTCCACAACAGCCTTTTTCTATATAGTGCCCAAACCAAGCATTTAGTGAAAGCTCCCACTCTACATTTTAACTTAAACAATGGTCCAGTTTTAAGGCTCCTTAAATTACTTCTTCCTACAGAACTGTAGTAGGTAACAATTTTATCTAGTTAAAACATTCCCCGTACTGGGAAATGAATCCAAAGTTCTGCAATGCAGCTTCACATTCAGGCTCAACACTCCAATAGTATACATTTTTCCTTATAACAATAGGAAACTTACCAGAGTAACTCAGATATAAATTTTACTTTGACTTACACAATGCATACCATAATAAATAAATCTGTTCTATCAAGTTTCATTACTGTACCTTTTCCTCCTTGCTTTGCCATTCTACAATTTTTCTTCCATTGGCTGTAAGTTTCAGCTTTACTCAGGAACTTATCTGTTCTAACTGTCAGTATCTTATTTGTCAGTTTATCCATGTCATACAATCCTGGTTTACTCTGCAATATTTTTCTCCTGAACGGTACGTGCTATCTCAGCTATTAAATTTTCATTGCTGCCTATAACAAAGTACTGCAAGCATCACTTGTGCTTAGTGAAACTATCCAGGTCAAACATGACACCACTTATTAATTATGCAGCACTTACAATTCTCAAGGAAACACAACACTGGCTTTTATAGAATTAGAAAATCTCTCTTTTTCAATGTAATAATCTCTTGACAATTGTCTATTTTCCCCTTATAACTTGTCTATTTAAAGACTGTCTGGAGTACTGTAAAAGATGATAGTCTAAAACAACAAAGACACAAAATATCATAGTTAATTTTGTTTCAAACAGGAGCTATTTTCAAATCGTTGTCATCTCTGTACGCCTTATTACTGAAATTGCAATGATTATGCAAGATACTGGAAAGCTGAAGCAGACAAACATTCTTCATTATTTCTTAATTAGTTCCCTTGTGTCTTATTTTCACATTTTCCCAATATCTAGTGAATCTTCAGTGGGAAAAAAATTACCTGGGGGAAACTTGTTTGGCAGAAGTGCCAGTGTGCCATGCTGTCCTTCTAGGTCATGCCTGTGCTCAGGTGATCCAAGAGATGACTTTTCTGACAAATCAAAGTCAGACAAGCTATGAAGAGCAGATGGTACAGGTGATTCATCCTTCAGTTGCTGGTACATTGTGGTGGTGTTCTCATTACCCCTTTTGTGCCAAACAAAACATTTTAAAATATAAAAATTACTTTATTACTTTGGAAGCATGACCGAGAGCATGGTGTCAAATTTACAGGACACAGGTAAAACAAGTGAATTTATGCGACAGAACATGACAAAACACTACACGTCAGAGGTGTATATATGTATTTTCAGTTTCAAGACTGAAATTCAGACTTCCCTGAAGTCAGCTGGAATAATCAATGGACCTCCAGCCTAGCGTTCACGTTCCAGCACTAGGTAGTCACCTTCGCGTTAAAGGGACCTCAAGCTGCTTTCAACAGGCAGCTGCGGATTTCTGCAGCACGGAAGAATCCCAGGCTGGCATAAAACCAACATATGCAGCATAACACCACCTGCTCTCTTCACCTTCAGCATAAGGGTGTTTTGAGAATGAAGTTCAACAGCACTGTACTTTTAGTGATCCTGAGCCAGCCCCCAATGTCACAGAAACAGAAAGGTAGCTGACTGTCCTTCCTAGCACCCTGCAATTAGGATGATAGCTGAACATACACAACAGTGTATTATGCACATGCTTTCTTCATAAAAGGAACAATCCTGGTAGCATGATGCTTCCTCTCAGTATCTCAGCTGTTTGCTGAGAAGTGGGGAAAAAGCCTTAGTTTGTTTTCTATGGATATTTTATTAATAAAATGTATGTTAATGAAACAGGCAACATAAGCCCTCCTAAAAAGCAAAACAGTGGAAGTTGTGCTACAAAACATGGAGTATCCTTATCAACTTACCAAGCAACAGTATGTTTGATAAACATTCAATTGCACTCTTACCTTTGAGCTAATTCATAAAGTATAGTAACTTCTGTACCTATTGATTCTCCTGCAAAGCAGAAATATCTGATTAAAAACAGATATTCAGAATTATACTTTTTTCCCCCTCCATCTTAAACTATTTAAATACAGAATGGTACATTAATGAGAATTCAGAGAAGTCAACAGATATTCAACACACTGTCTATTAATGTCAAATGCTGTACATGAGCAAAACTATTTATAGCCCAGCAACAAAGCAACAGCTTTCTCTGGAGCTCAAAAAAAATTACTAGGTACCACAGGTGCCAGATTTTACAGCCTTGGTGTTTTATTTAGCATACAGATGTAAAATACTGTGCTACATGGCAAAAGGATTAGAAAAATAGAGTCATAGAATC
>VZTL01061717.1:43974-64353 GCA_013400535.1 Scopus umbretta | reverse complement strand
TTTTTTTTTTTTTTAAAGACTGTGCCCAGCAAAATACCTGCTTTCAGGCCAAGTTTCTCCTCATTTCTCAACACCTGGGCAATTAAAATTAAAGCAGCAGTTCACTTTATAGCACTGTAGCCCTGGAGTCCCCCATTTTTCAGAGTTTGCTCTGTAAAGCCTGAAACACGCAGCTCTCTGAGGCTTCTTCCCATTATCATTTTTCAAAGCTTGCCTCCAAGTTTGGTTTGGAGGGGTTTATTTGTCTCTAATTCCAGTGCCAAAGTGCCAAGAGGTACAATAAGAATAGGTGCATGCTGTTAGTATTGTGACTTCTCTGTGGATTTATTTGAAAAACAGTAGAAAGGCTAAAATGAGTAAAGATTGTAGTTTTCCTCTTCATTAAACTTCTCCTCATCCATGCATAAACACCAAATTCTCCACTGAGTTTCCCAGAGTATTAAAATCATTTGAGAAACACCGACAGCATCTTACTTACATTTTGTTTTATAAAAAGAGTTTTGTTTCTGCAGCAGGACAGCAGCAGCGATAGGAGCTGCCGTCACCCTGCTTGGAATGGAAGGTTATTTGGCTGTGAACTAGGCTGGAGGTGTTCCAGCAGAGTAGCAAGACAAGAGACAACCTTCTCCCAAGCCATCTGACCATCACCCTTGCACCCATGCCAGAAAAAAAACAAAACAAAACAAAAAAAACAACAGCAGGGCAAGGAATTAAGTTCATGAACCCTCGTTAGGATGGCCCACACAACCCTTTCGGAGGGCAACTTCTGAACACTGACTGCCACAGATGTTGAAGGAGGCACAAGAACACTGCAGTGAGTACAAGGACAGACCACCAAGCCAAAGCACAGGGGTGGAAAAGTACACAGCACTGAGGTTCTCCAGCTGCAATGCATGAACCCATCCTATGAGGCGTCCTACTCCAAAAAGACACAGGTGGAGTTGGCTCCGAACTTAACAGAAACTGTTTTATGAATGTCAGTGCTTAAGTACAAGCTTCAATTTTTTTTTTTTTTTTAAACTTCCAAATTGCTAATTTTGTTCCCCACAGACTTGCTGTAAATTTTACAGATTAACAACAAAACCACCAAGTTAAACTTATAACTCACTTTGGAACCCACACCATATTTCAATTCTCACAACCGGCTTAAGCGTAGCTTTCTTTATTGAAGATGTATCCTTGGATTTAACATTATATTTAGCAAAATATCACAATACTTAGTATTAGATCTAATTCACTGACCCTTTAATCCAAGGCTGGCTGCACAAAGTAATGAACACGTGGTTATGGAAAAAACAGTGCACTGTATGATTATGCATTGAACAATACCTGAAAAAAGTAGTACATTCAATAACATATTATTTCTTAAAATCCTTCCACCCGTTGCATTGTCTATACAATCACATGGCATTTCATCCTATTTAAATAGAATAAAAATTGCATTAAAATTTTTAAGCATTAGGTGTGGGTTTTGATTGCTTTGTTCTAATGTCAGCAACAATTGCCCTGTTAAGCATCTTCACCCTAAGGAAACATTTACCCATTTGACTTTCACCATGACATTTGCACAGGAAAAAAAAAAACTAGCATAGAAATAACTCTACAAAAATATATTCTAAAAAAATACTACATTTGAGAATTTTGTCTTTTGCGACAGTTGGAGCACAGTAATGTTTTGATGGGAACAACAGTGCATTTACCCAGATACTATGTTCATGAATCCGGGCCTTGTGGCTACTCAGATGGAAGGATTCCTGTGATTACGTTAAGCACAGGCCATCATTTAAGATAAACCAATAAAAGCCAATTAAGGCCACAACATATCACACATGGTTTATATACTACATTTCTTTGATAGCTACACACAAATGTAAGCCGTTAGTTTTAGCAATTAGCAGTTTTCATGCTTTGTTAAGATAATGGCACTAATCCAGAGAGAGGAAGGTAATTCATGGCAAGAGATCCCACCATGGCCATTAGCAATCCAGCTAACAAACTGTGGCTTTCCTAAAAACACCCGTCGCAGCAGTGCACAATCCAGGGACACCGTTATATGTAAAATTTAAGTATCAGCCAGCATATCTGAAACAAAAAGGCCATCTCCAGCTTCTGGTACCTACATCAACTACTCAAGCTTTGCTGTTACAGTTTATGGTATTACCCCAGTATCTCGCTAAAATTACACCTCTGTAACTCTGAGTTGCCCGTTTATCTAAACTTAGTAATTTCAGTGCAGGTTCCGTCACCTAAGTTTTGTTGTAGTTTTAGACCAAAAGTTAAAAGCAATTAAATTCCAACAGTCTCAGACTCGCACTCAGATCTGTATTTAAATCACGGGAGATCAATTTCTCCCCTCTCCTGAGGATCAGTCATTAACCTTCTCCCCAACAGTTCCGTATTCGCTCAGCACGGCTACCATATGAGATGTTAACAGTCATGGTAGCTTTGCGTTAAAGGTTAATCACTTCAATTCCTTTTTTTTTTTTTTTTTTAAAAAAGGAGAAAGATCTGTTGGACTGTTCATCGCACCTCTCAAAACAGGCGAAATTGCTGAGGAAAATCATCAGTTAATCACCTGAAGGAATGAAAAAGCAGGGAATTTTGCATTATTAATGAAAATCTCGGCAATTAGGTAACTAATAGCCTCCTTCCATTGCATAATACAGTTAAAGTTGCTTATAAGGCTTCCTGACAGACCACACTTCAAGCCAAATTAAAGCAGCTTTCTCAGTTATGAATAGTCGTCTTACGCACTTGGGAGTTGCAGGGTTCATCCATGACTGTCATTAAAACTGAACTGGTTTATTTCATCTTGCAACTTTTTAGTGTTCTGCCTGATTATGAAGGTTCTCTCTCTCACATATATTTTACATCAAAAACGTGAGAGATACATACCTCACCACAGCTCCATGTTCAAAATACTCAACTGAACGCCAGAATATTAATCCAGGTCCCAGATCTGAATGAAGCCAAGAGCTGATCTGAACGCAGGCATCCCTCATCCTAAGTAAATCTCCACCCCCATCCTACCAGCTACGGACTCTCTGGTGAATCACCAGAAATTCCACTGTGAACATGAAAAAATTATTGAAGAACGTCAGTCAAGCCCAGAATACTTCATTAAGCCATCTCTGTTGCACTTAGAGTTTTCTAATAAAAAAATATTTTCCATAAGGATGTTGGAAAAAGTTTTATCCAGACATTCAAATGATGGAATCTGTCCCTATGGAAGTATATATGTAATTCAGAAAACTGTAGGAAGGATACACGGGCCATCTGTTGTAAATTCAAAGGAAGAACTGCAACTCAGTCTGCAGTACAAATTATCTTCACAAAGTGACAGACCTCTCAACACAGTACTATGAAAATAAATATAAATCTTGGGTAATCTTTCCCACTTGGTGGACTTCAGTTTTACATATCAAGACTGAGCATAAGACGTTGAATTGAAACTTGTTAACTGAAGCATTTCCCTTTCTATCCTGCATGTGACAGTCTTCACAGACTACTCTTGGGTCTGTGCTATGCACCCCATACAGCCTTGTTCATTATATGCCCCATAAATTAGATATTTTCAAATATACAAACAATCATGACATGAACACACACTAATAATAACCAGAGAAAGGAAATACCTGATGCCTGGTGGGAGGGAAAAAAAAAAAATGCACAAATTCAGGACGTGAAATGCACTCAAACTCACTGGTCTTTAAGAAACAGCATTTTATGTGGTTCTCATTGACACTCTTTGCTCAGAAATGACCAACAAACGGAATAATAAAACTATTAAATGTCAGGATGTGGTGCACTGGCTGAATTTATAGCGTGCTAACACACCTGCACAGCATAATGTCCATTTTTAGTCAGTCTCGCTACTTTTTGTGCCTTCTAAATGGTGCAGCTTTATGACATCCCAATGAAATCAGGAATTCTTTTTACATTTCATTAGTTCAATCACAAAATTTATTACAACAGTAATAAATAACAGTTCCTCTTGGAAAAAACATAGCTAATATATTTGAGGAACACAACGAAGGATGAACTACCAGCATCACTAAGCTCAGCTCCCCCCCAGCCACAGAAGAGCATGGCAGAAGTTTAATCCACAAGTCCATACAACATCTACTCTGCACGTCTCCTCATATACTACAATCAACTTCAAACATGTAGTAACAAACCAAGTCTAGAGTAAGAGACAGTAGTCAGGACGGTAGCATGGAACAGAAATGCAGAACAGACCATGGGCACCCACCATCTGTTAGGTCAAACACCCAGATGATCTGGGAACACGTACGATCCTACAGGCTATAGAAGAAAGGCAAAAATCTCAACTTCGTTTGATCAGGATGAACGTGCTTTCCACTCCTTAAGCCTCATAATCTGATTAACCCAAGCACATGGACACCAGCACATGTTTAGTGTGACCTAGCTTTAATACACTTTTGACTACAAAACAAAACCCCATAAAAATCCAGAGACTCAAGTTATATACCAGACAGTGAAACTCCCTTAGATATAACAGTGGAGGCAGACTCCAGATACATAATCCCTCAGACTGATATGTGGTTCCAGGACTTTTCATTTGTGGTTTAAACCCTCTCTCAATTTTCAGGCTAAAATCATTTTGGACAAGTATGTGCCCAGGTCATCTGATACCAAATTATCATTCATTTTGAGATCTGAGGCTGATCTTCCCTTCTCCTTGTCATTTATTTATGGAAGGGTGGGAGACAGAGAGTGGAAAATAGAAGGTAAGAGAATGAAGCAGAACCATCACGTCACCTCTCGGTGATGACTGGAATAACACATTGCATACAGACTTCCCAACACACACGTCCCTCAACGCATCTTAGAAACAACTACTGGGGACTGTAATAAATTTTTTGTTACCAGGTTAGGGACAGGTGTCCAGTACTGGGACACAGAGTTTAAGAATACAACCCCAAACACGCTGGTGTTGGACCAACTGATAAGGCAACACTGCCTCATACTGCATGTATATTTCTGTTTTTCTGAGGCCTTATGGACCCATGACAAATTCACAGGGTACTCCAAATTTTCCATGCCTAAAGCTCTGCCTTCACAACCTGTATATTTCAGTTACCTGCTTCTAAACTGAATAATGTTTAGTGTTCAAAATGGACAACTAGAAAGGCCAGATCTAAGCTCTTCCCAAACCAACAATCCTGTGAACACAAGCATGTCGCATGCTACTTCCTTTTCGTCTTTACATTTTCTCCTCAAAGTACAGGGACTATTTCATACATTGCAAAGGAGCATCTTTGCTTTTTCTTGCCATCTGCTTCAAAGAAGTCTGTAAAATTGACAAAAATTGTATCAACCTGAACCATTTCAATTTGCATTGTTTTAATGACAATTTTGATACAGACATCTCACGTAACAGAAAGAGCTCAAATAGCACCTTTCCAGTTTCCCTCCCGAGTGTCTTACAGTCTTCCTAAACATCCTGGACTCCTTCAGAAAGTCAAAAGTCAGAAATGGGTCCTCTGTGCACTTATACATAAAACGTTTCTGAAGATCCCTGGTGTAGCCACATGATTGGCAAGGGCCACTTCTCAGGACCAGCAGTGGTGGGAACACACCAAAGGTTTTTTATTTAAGCCACTTCCTTCCTTCCAATTCATTTAGCAACAGGTCACTTCACTGCCCCAGAAATGGTCTTTAAGTGCAAATGCAGTGTTTTATCATTTCTCCACTACTCGATTGCAGTACAGCTGGCCAATTAAATATTTAATACAAAAGTCCTCAATATTTAATTAGGGACAAATAGCCTTCTTTGGCACTTCCCTTGAATTTGAAAACAATCTTTCCCTTTGTACCTATGCATGAACATTTAATATGACAAAGATGTATTTAAAGTTATTAGAAGTTTGTTGATAACAATATTACAATGAATTAATGTCTTGTCAGTGACTGCTGCACATTACAGTCTTATTACTATGTCCAAGAAATGGATTAAAATAATACTGTCGCTGGCCTTAATCAGGTAATAAGGAAAATACACTTGACTATTCAGGAAAATATGGAAGAATTTTGAAATAAAATGTCAAAGATGTAACGTCATCTGTAATAGCATGTTTGGAGTCAAAGGTATAATCTGAAAGACTTTAAATACTTATTTAATAACCAAACCTTCATATAAACTTGGTCATGTCATGGCTAGTAACACTATTTTGAGATTCCTACTGAATTTGATAACCATGTCCATCAATGACAGTATTCTAGAACACTGGACTCTACCATTCTACAAGCTAAGGTGAGAACAGTCAATTAAAGACATCCCCCCTGCCAAAAAAAAAAAAATCACAACAGAAACACAGAAGCACAATTTGTTCATCGTGCCCCTAACACATGACTGTGCCTACAGAGACCAAGCAATTTCTAATCAAGTTCCACTTTCCTTTCAGATGCAGAAAAATAAAAGCAATGGTCCAGGGCCTGAGACCTTGGATCAGAGTTCTTCATTGCATCTGGACTCTCAAGAGTTATTCAGCTATAGTTTCAAGAGTCCCTTTCTACTGAATTTGCAATTGGCTGTCATAATCAACGTATCACTAAATTTCAACACAGTCACTTTCTACCTGCATTCCTACATGCCCAGTACCCTAACAGCTGATGAAATCCACCATAACCATGGTAGTCTCCACCATACAACGCTTTCTCATCACAGATGAAAGCTGTTATTGTCAAAATTCTTCGCTAATGAGCAAACAGCCTCCAAAAATGTTGCTTAGGCAACTAACACAGCAGTCAGGAATCTGTGATATTTGCACCCAGAATTAGAGGATGCAGGAGCCATTTCAGAGTTGCTCCACCACCGTGAAACACATTTCCAGGGATGAGTACCTGATATTTCATGATATTCTGTAAAATAAAATTAAAAAAAAATTTCTGGAGGCAGTATTTTTTAATTCTAAAACAATAATCCTACACACTGCAAAAAACAAATAACATTATCTTGTACTAACTGCAAATAAGCTATCTGTTTTTCCCACATATATTTTAATAATTTACAGAGGCCTAAATGAAAAAAGATGATACAGACACACTTGCAACTTTAAGGGATCCTTGATCTTTTAGTTTAAAGTCTAAAAACTCCCAAACCACTCAGTTTTTCCTGTTCTCACATGTTCATGTTACATTTCCAGTTTTGGTGCTTTACTCACCACACTGAGAGACTGGTCTGCAAATAGAATGACAGCCAGGACACAACTGCAACCTAAACTACCAAGTAACTACCAAGAACTTTGAAGACCTCCTTCCAGCTCAAGGATCAATTATCTTCTCTGAATTCAACCTTCACAACATCAAAGACGACATTAATTTTAACATGAAAGATATGTCAAATAACAGTAGTGAATCCATCATCATCATTGAGCAATGTATTACCCTCATTCAATGTCAGGTTGTTTTGAGGTAAGGATCCTTCTTGGAGGTTATTGGGATGGAGCTGTGACAGAGTAATAAGGGATTTGATTAAGAAACACTTGAAGGTAGCCCTAGGTCCTTGCCAGCAGCTCCTGTGGTTGCTACTCCTCAGCGTGTACCCTTGGGGAGCCAAGAAAAAGCACGTGTGACAGCAGCACCTTGTGACTAGAAGAAACTATGGCAGTAGCAGCTTCCCTCCAAAGCCCCCATATGCATCTCCTGCAAGTCTCCAGCACGGTGGTCACCTAAGACGCCACTGCTGGTATTGAGCCCCAACTCTCTTACGCTCAACTGCTCTCCTTGGCTCTGCTATCTGTGTTTTTCTTTTGTTTCTACTACTTACTACATTATTTCAAACAAGAACAATCTTAAAATAATTGCCTGTAAAAACAAACTGCTTAAATCTGATCAAATGATGCGATGCGTGCTAGAGTAAATGCAAATGCATCAACCGTATTGCCCTCAGTGGGCACAAGGTGATGGGACAGGGGACAAAATTTCCTGAGTCAAAGCAGTCAGTTCATCTGGCCTCTGTTACTGTTTCATAAACAAAGCAGTGCTTGGTTTGTTTGTTTTCAGGTTGGGGTTTTTTTCGTTGTTTGGGGGGTTTTTTTGGTTGTTTGGTTGCATTTTTTGGTTTGGTTTATACATATGAACTAGAAAACTTACTTGTAATTATAGATTTATGGCTTTGAATAGAAATACAAAATGATTGCCTTATAAACCCACATATTATTTATACTTGTATTTGATTAACCTTTTCTTCCCCCTTCTCCTCTTAATGCTGAAACTACAGAAAGAAAAACACTGACTTTAATAAGCGTTAACATTTACACAGGGATTTCTGGCTTCTGCCTATGACCACCTGCCTTACTGGATTCGAAGACCAATCTTCTACACTGCTGAGTAGCTCTCATTTTCTTCTATATAATCAAAGAACATTATTTAATCTCCAAAGTCCTATCATACAACCATTGCTGCTTCTATTAAAGAAGGCAAGGCCAAACATATATTTCCAACGCTTGGTGGAGAGGTTTCCAATAATCCTAAGCTCCCCAAGGGAACTATTCTAAGGGTAGCTCACTAAACATTCCATCTCCCACACTGACAAATCTCTTACAGAAGATTCTCCAAGTCTCAAGTTCAAAGTCACATGGATTTTTAAATTCTGTTACTACCTCAAAAGGTTCCTCTAAACAATTTTATAACCTGCTTCAAAACCTGTTAAGAATCCACATGGCATGTAGCCCATTGTGGACACTTACAGCAATTTTCCACTTGGTTTTAAACAGACTAACATTATCTAAACCTACAACATCGCGTTTGATTTTTGTTGCCAAGTACTTGTATGTGCAATTGCTTCTGCAGAGCTGAAATTTCTTTCCTGTAAATACATTATACATTATTTAATAGTATATATTGATATCAAAGTACCTATATATAGTATCCTTATAAATATATTAACAACTTGCTGCTTTACCAGTGCTGGCTTCAGTTCATTCTCATCTCAACTGCTGCTGCCACTCCAGCACTGCAGTGGTCAAACTCTGAATTGTACCAAGACACAAGCAGAAAGGAGTAAGTAGAATGGACACATCAGTAGGCACGTGCTTGAGTCAGTCAACCAACTCTATATAGATGTCAGTAAGTCTCCGTGGAAGAGTAAGAATTTACAAGATCAAGACCTTAATTTTTGCATCCAAAACAATAGTAAAGCAGGGCAAATGATGATAAATTAAACTAAACACAGTAACAATTTATATCTATTAAATAGAATATGCAAATTCAGTTATATGCAATGTTATCACAACTCATTTGTTTTAGCTGCTTCAAATATTCAAATTTTCATGGAATAATTACTCAGAAATTTTGGCATATACACAGGCATATATTTAGAGAAGCTAAAGATGCACAGAAACAGCCTTTTTGGACTATCTTCAGCTTGCCACAGGTGCCACTTATGCCTATCTACGAGAGCTAAGGATGTGGCTGTATGTGCCACGTCAGCTCAGCTCAAAAAGCAAAGCTCCTCCAGGGAGCACTGATTCATCAAGGCAGTCACGTGTGACACCAGCAGCAAACCCAACACAGAACACTGACAAATTTCAGCAAAATTTTCACTGACTTTTCAGCAAATACTGAGATACAAATATTGAGACATAAAAATGCTAAATAAGTTGAAGACACTCTGTTAAACACTACGCGCCAAGAGCAGCCTCCCCTGCAGGATCCTGATCTGTTCACTACCCAGAGCAACTCTCGCTGTACTGGAATTGCTCCAAGTATATTCCACAAATCGGACAGAATATTTCACTTTTTTTTTTTCTAATCAGAAAAACAGAATACTTCCTTATTGTTGTTTCAAGAGAACAGAATTTCAGAGTCATTCTGATAAGCAAAAAAATACAGCATACTACCAGAAACATATTTCTTTGATTTCCTTACTTGCCCACACTATGATGCTGGCTGTATTTTTGAAAATGGAACTACTGCTGAAAAAAACCTTTCAAAGCTAGTCAGATGAAATACCTTCTAATATAAAAACATTTCCCTCATTTCCCTCATAGCAAGAATCACTTCAGACCAACCTAACTGGGGCAATTTCAAAGTAAGCAGGAGAATACCACAGCTGAAGACCCACAAACAGCAGGATGGAAGACAGAAGATAAAAGTCCATTCCTACTTTCCTTTGATTTGCTACCAGTTATCCTTATAGTTTCATCTGCCTCAGGAAGAGAGATTTAATTTGTTATTACTTATAAAGCATACTTAATTCCGAAACAATTATGAAAGCCTGAACTTTGTTCCATTTTAAAAAGTGGATTTTTTTAAGGGATTTTTCTTCTTTTACTAATAAGCTAAAGTGTTCTGCACCTTCACACAAACAGTGCTTTCTCATTCACTGAGGCTGCTGAAAGGTTACTCAACACATACATGAGCTAACTTAGAAATGCAGAGAGCCACAAGTATATACACATAGGTATTCTCTTCACAGGAATACCAATGTGTGAGAAAGCAACACTCCTACAGTACGAGGCACAAAAATCAAAACTGCCATCAGAGGACTTAGTCACTCCCAAGTGCTTTTTAATACTAACATACAGAGTTCAGTCCCATCGTGATGTACTTGCTATCCACTATTCAGTACTGCAAAGGATTTGAGTGTTTCCAATCTATGGGCTGTGGCATAGACAGGACATGGCATGGGATGAAGGCTTTCCATACCTTCAAAAGAAAATCAATATTCTATTAAACTTTTGAAGATATCTTAAAGGTCCATTTGGTCTTATTTTCAATTATTCTGCAGAGGTGTTAAAGGCTTTTGCAAACATACCTTTTTTTTCTTTTTTTCTAAACCTCCATTAGCACATATGTGTCCACCTGAGACACACCAGGGTGCAAGATTTTCCATCTCTAAGTACTTCCAGACACTAGGGAAGCTAAACAATTCTGAACACAATGTCGGATACCAGGTCCTTAAAGAACTCAAGTTTAACACAGGAAAAAAGAAAAAAGGAAAAAAAAGAGACAGAGAGAAAGACTCAAGCACAACAAGTATTTCTACATTGTAAATGTAAAATTATTTGCCCAAGCCCATACTGCAGACCAATAACACCGGTCTTGGCTCCAGAACTCACAAGCTCCCAGATATGTGTTCAGTCCTTTCAGGCCACAGTAACTCAGTTTTAAACTAGAAAAGACTGCCTTCAAGTGCTGCAAAATTGAATCAATCACTGATTGACTAGTCAGAAGGTACTGATTTATAGTGTGCCTGAACTGACCTGAAGTAAGTGACAGGTCTGACTAAAAGAGAGGATCAGTGAAGCCAAAGATTAAGCTCTGTTTCAATAGAAACAGCCTACCAGATACTTTCCACAAGCAAGTAGATATTTTAAAAGCTCAGGCTGTTATTCTGTGAATTACTCAAGAAAAAATATCAAAATAATAATATTAGAAGATGGAAGCGGACTCTATTCAAGCTTTTTCGTTTTTGCTTAAATTTTTTCAAGGTATGTTGATTTTCAGGCTTTATCTTGTTATGCTACTAGAGAACAGGAAGGTATCTGAAATAGTTTATTTCCAGACAATGCTTCTATACAGTGGGAAATTTATTTAAAGCTAAATAGAAGACCACTAGGTTTTGTGTTCCCATTTAAATCAACAAGAAACCTCACACTGACTTTGGTGGGTTTCAACATTTTCCCATTTTCTATTTCCTCTTTTTTTGCTGCGTTCATGAAAAGGGACAACAAGGGGAAAAAGGGCACAGAGACTGAGAGCACACCAGAGAAGTTGTCAGCTCAGTGAAAGGTTTTCACTTGTGGTTGTTTTTCAGACACATTTGTCTTACACAAACTAAACTTTATTACCATAATTTTTCGTTAGAATAAGGACAGCCATGTATTGCAATATTCTTAGAGGTTATATGGGCAGGGTCAGGCACACCAAGTCAGGTAACTGGCATTATGTCATGGTCTCAATCAAGGACCAGTAATGAGCAACACATATTTTAAGTGTTTGTATCTAGTATCCCAGCTACTAGACAGCATGATAAGATCCAGTAGAGGAGACACCTTACACAGAGTTAGTCAACAAGTCACCAAAGAGATGAAGAAGAATTTTACCCTTCATTGAGGCAAGGAGTAATTAAGCAGTCAATTAAATATAGGAAGTTATATACATTTGGATCTCCAGAGAAATAAAGGATTGTCTATTTTAATTAAGATGACTGGTCACACTAACCCCTGGATGAGAAAAATAAACCAGATTATGGTTAAAAAGTTAAGTTTTCCTGCATCTTTTGTCAGACTTCAGAAGGGAGACTGACCATAAACAGCAGCATACTTATCAAAATTAGTTAGCATAGTTAGCACTATGGGAAGCATCAAGAACACAAAAGGGAACACTTCACCACCACCATGCCAAGAAAGGCTCCAGCACATCACATGGACAAATCTTTCGAGTTTAACCTTTGTAAATATACAAGTGAAGGTTTTCTCTCATTTCTCCATCTGCAATTTTACTATTTTGAATTGTATAGATAAATGACTGCTTGCATTTTGCCTTAAATGTTTTGAATTAAGCATGATCTCGAGTTACCTGGACAGAAACAAGCATTTGTCTTTCAGTGTGGCTTATCTGTTGAGGGCAGGCAGCTGTGACCTGGCAGTAAGTGCCCTAGCTCAGCCACAAGTTTTCCAGGGCACGCAAAAGCTAAACATACTCCCTGACTAGAGCTGCCAAGGTCATGAGACTGCTCCCAACTTAAGGATCAGGATGAACAGAAAAATGTTGGTAACATGGAGGTTCTCTGTTACACAAAACGAAATACTGGAGAGCACATTTGACTCCTGAGCATCCCCAGGGAATTTATTACATATATCCAGCATCTTGCTGAAATAAAGTATCAACAACAGTTTCCTGAAAAGCAAACATGACTTTTTTTTTTCCCCCGCCAACCTTTTCAGACTCTTTTTGTACTTCTCTCATACTGTTTTCCTACCGGAAACGCCACTTCATTAAGTGAACCGAAGCCATCACCATCCCTTATTCCAGCATCTTCACAAACTGTGCTTGCTCTACAGGATCTATCTAGTGTAATGGCAATTATTACGAGGAGACTGAGTTTATCTTTTGGTCTTCAAGTAGGTAGTTCATCATTCAAACTTTCTATTATCAGACTAGAGTTAAGTGTTACCGAACTCCACAGTTGTCTAATTTACTTCCTTTTGTCCCTCTCCTTTCTCTATGCATGGTTTTCTCTTAGAAAAATGCAAGCTTTTAGACATTAGGCTTCCCTTTTTAAAACTAAATACAAAGTCTTACACCCTGGCTACTGCTCAAGGGCATACCAAGTAGTCAAAATTTTGTGTTCGGGGGTGGGGGTGGAAGTTAAAAATAATTTTTATTTTATATTCTTGGTTCTGGATCCTTCTAGAGGTCAAATATTTCACTTTTTCCACAAAGTGGTTAGAAACTAGCAATGGAGAAATTTTCACATTTTCCCCCCTGCAGTCCAGCAGTCTATCTTAAGTCAAGGTTTCCTAACAATAGCTTTTATGTGAAAATTAAGACACTTTGGGATATGTACTACTTCTGCTGGTTAGGCCTGGTCTTCCATAGAAGGAAACAATGAAAATTATTAAAATCCATATATCTTAAACTGCCTCATACAAGCTGATTTTTCTCAGTCAACTTTCAGCATTTTTTAAGTCCCTTCCGTCCCCCTGTCCCCCCCCAGAAACCCTATGGAAAAGTATAACATATTTCCCACTCATGTGTCAGGAGATCACAAGCTACACTTTTCACAAATACTCAAGGACTCTAACGTACCACTCATGTTATAACAAACACTTTCTGCTTTTCTCTTCATTTTTTTTCCAAACTTTCCAATGTCATCACTGCGTATACCCCAGACTCTCAGTTGCAGTAAACCATGAAGCCCCCCAGAGCTAATCTCCTTTAAGCCCACAGACTTTGCGTAAGGAGTTCAAACTCAGCTCCCAACCTTTCAAGCACTTCAACACCAACCTGCTCTGTTGTTCAGCAACCCATGCTTCCCCCAAGGCTGCATGTAGAAAAAAAGCTAAACTCGTAATCCTTTCTTGCAGAAGCAGATGCCATGTCACCTCAAAGCACAGAGGATTACATCAAGTGTACAAGGCTCCACTGAAGAGCATATGTACAGACAACTCAAAATATTCCAATACAGGTTTTAGGGAGATCAAGAGCAACTGTGAGGATGGGATGGAACCAAAAATCCCTAATATCTTATTTTCCATTCTGATAACAGGATTCTTTTCTTGAACTTACTTTCTTAGTACTGCTCTCTAACTAACAAATGAGAATCTATCAAAATCTTCCGTAAAACCACGCAAAGCATACCAAACAGTGTAGAAAATGCAAAAACAGCCTAACAAATAAAAACAGTAACAAATTCCTCACAGTTATAGCATAGTCATTCTAAGTTCAACTACATTAACCTTTATTTCATGCAAGAAAACTCCACCTGCAGAAGTCTGATGGCACTTCTATACTGATGGCACCTGGGCTACTGTGAGATATACATAAAATCATAGAATCATTTAGGCTGGAAAAGACCTTTAAGATCATGAAGTCCAACTGTTAACCTAGCCACCGCCAAGTCCACCACTAAACCATGTCCTGGAGTGTCACATCCACACAACTTTTAAATACCTACAGGGATGGGGACTCAACCATTTCCCTGGGCAGCCTGTTCCAATCCTTGACCACCCTTTCAGTGAAGAAATATTTCCTAATACCCAATCTAAACCTCCCCTGGCACAGCTTGAGGCCATTTCCTCTTGACCGGTCACTTGTTACTTGGGAGAAGAGACCAACACCCTCCTCAGTACAATCTCCTTTTAGGAAGATGTAAAGAGCGATAAGGTCTCCCCTCAGCCTCCTTTTCTGCAGGCTAAACAATCCCAGTTCCCCAGCCACTCCTCAGAAGACTTGTTCTCCAGACCCTTCATGAGCTTTGTTGTCCTTCTTTGGACACACTCCAACACCTCAATGACTTTCTTGTAGTGAGGGGCCCAAAAGCAAACACGGTATTCGAGGTACGGCCTCACCAGGGCCGAGTACAGGGGCACGATCGCTGCCCTACTCCCGCTGGCCACACTATGTCTGATACAAGCCAGGATGCCGTTGGCCGCCTTGGCCACCTGGGCACTCTGCTGGCTCATATTCAGCCGGCCATCAGCCAGCACCCCCAGGTCCTTTTCCGCCAGGGAAATATTGAACAGAACTGGCCCCAATACTGAGCCCTGGGGAACACCGCTTGTGACCAGCCGCCAACTGGATTTATCTCCATTCACCACCACTCTTGGGCCCAGCTGCCCAGCCAGTTTTTTACCCAGTGAAGAGTACGCCTGTCCAAGCCATTAGCAGCCAGTTTCTCCAGGAGACTGCTGTGGGAAACAGTGTCAAAGGCTTTATTAAAGCCCAGGTAAACACCATCCACAGCCCTTCCCTCATCCACTAAGCAGGTCACCTTACCATAAAAGGAGATCAGGTTGGTAGTTGGTAGAGATCAGGCCTGTAGTTCCCTGGATCTTCCTTCCAACCTCTCTTGTAGATGGGCGTCACGTTTGCTAACCAGTCAACTGGGACCTCCCCACTTAGCCAGGACTGCTGATAAGTGATGGAAAGTGGCTTGGTGAGCATGTCTGCCAGCTCCCTCAGCACCCTTGGGTGGATCCCATCCAGCCCACAGCCGTATGTGTGTGTATAAGTGGTGTAGCAGGTTGCTAACCATCACCCCTTGGATCACAGGGGCTTCATTCTGCTCCCTATCTTCCAGCTCAGGGGGCCGGGTACCCCAAGAACCACTGGTCTTACTATTAAAGACTGAGGCAAAGAAGGCATTAAGTACCTCAGCCTTTTCCTCATCCTTTGTCACTATGTTTCCCCCCACATCCAATAGAGGATGGAGATTCTAAATACATTGAAATAATGCATTATATCATGTAATGCATTACAGTAACACATCTCTCTGGGAACAGAGGTCAGCTTTAATAAGCTACCTGAGGTCCAAAGGACTTCAAAACATGTGCTCAAGTGCTCGTGAGTGCTTTGCTAAGCTATAATCTAAAGGAAATTCAGATCCAAGAAAAAAAAAGCAATTAAAATCAAGATCAAGAATTTACAAGTAATCAGAATATGGAAGCCAGAAATGACTATTTTTCATCTCAGTAGGATGAACGGGTACAATTTTATAAACATTTACAAGCCTACTGTCTAATGGATGGAGATTGTGTAGTTCCTACTTGCCCAGAAAGTATTCTTAAAACACTTGAAACAAGTAAGCTTCCATTCATTACTCTAAACTATCAGTCAGAAAGGAAACTGAAGTCTATCTTCTAAACTTCCTTTTCTTGATCTCAGAATGGCTCATAAACATGGCTTTACTAGAATAATTTTGGGTTTAACCTCACATTAGATGAAACCTTTCTCTATTTCTCTCTGTACAGAAATATTTGTACAATTTTGACAAATAAAGACCAAGAAAGCATGGTCAAATCAAAAATAATGCAGTCACAGCAAAAATAAAAAATTCATAATGAACTGCAAAGACCTATTGTGGCACTCAGTACTTAAACCCAGAAGGATTTTTTCATTTATTAACACCCTGTTCTTGTTCAACAGCATACTAATGAAGTTAATCTAAAGGCTAAATTTCAATTATGAATCACAGAACCACATCTCTGCTCCCTGATTGCTCAGATAATCTGAATCAAGCCTTCTCTTATACAAAGCATAATGGTTGACTGCAGATAAAAGTTCCTGAAACATCACAAATATTCAGTCCAGAAGGTAAAATCTGACAAACACCTGTTTTAACATCCATTCAATAACTCTGTGGCAAAGTAATGATTTCTAATAACTTGACAGACCGCTCGCTCACTTAAAATATGCTGCACAGGTTTGAACAATAAAAGGAACAGCAAACGTTTAAATCTCTCAGGCTTGCAGCCAAGACAAAGTCTTCAGCCACGTAAAAAAAGGTTTCTATTTGCTAAGATAATTTAGAAGAAAATGTTTTCCTCTAGAGTACCTCCAATGCATTTGTCCTGGAACAAAACCTGAGAGAACCACCAAAGGAGAACCAAGATCAGAGGGAGGCAGTGCCTCACTTGGCAATTAATATGCACAACTACAGACCGAGATGTGTTGTTTCATGACGTGTTGACACAGTTCACATAAGGAGCTGAAGCACAGAACTGGAAAAAAAAACCCACAAAATATGACTAATAACAATGACCTGGGTCATTTCCTTCCAATTGCTTCTGCAAACAAAAGTGATGAACGCTGACATGAACACCAAACCATGTTGCTATCACATCTGAAAGGCAGATATGAAGGAAACATTGCATCTGCTCTTTAACAAGACAATAAAGAGAAGCTGAACAGCCAGTCTTTAGTTTTTAGCTGAGAGGACGAGGTGTGGAAGGACTGCTTGCTTCTCATGGGAGCCAAAGGAGCAAACAGGAACCAGAATAGAGGAAAGCCACAAGTTTCAACTGATTGTAAACCTGGATCAAAGAAACCAGACCCTTTCAAATGATCCCTCAGAAATGTTTTCACCATACAGCGCATGCGATTTCCAGATAA
Source organism: Scopus umbretta (assembly GCA_013400535.1). NCBI lineage: Eukaryota > Metazoa > Chordata > Aves > Pelecaniformes > Scopidae > Scopus > Scopus umbretta. The sequence goes on along the minus strand of VZTL01061717.1, from coordinate 46,767 downwards.
TATAACAACTCTAGGGTCAATTCCTCCATTTCTCATGGGGAAGAAAACCCAGAAAGAGTAAATGCACCATAACAAACCATTATCTCTAGGAGTAAAGACTTCAGAGGAGATTTTCTTCCAAACCTAGGACAAGACAGTGATAAATTCCTGCTTTACACACACCTATCAGCTCCCGTTCATACTTACGGAATCATAGCATCATCAAGGTTGGAAAAGACCTCCGAGATCATCTAGTAGAGAGAGGATTCCCAAGACTTGCTGCCATTCCATAGCACTCGAACACAGGTCAGGTATATTCGACTACTTTTTCATTACGTAGTTAAGACCCCTTTTTTTCTCCCCCCCCTCTTTCAAGTTACTGACAAAGTCAAACATACACACCCACACCTTCACAGCAGCCACTGCACAACTGAAGGTTTCTACGGTCCTAAACACAAATACTATTCCCTACAATTCTTCAGTTCTAGTTCTTTAGGATCCAAGCACAAACAGTGCAAATCTTTTGCCTCCAGCCTTGTCTACTGGTACCCCTTTTCACTGCCTTTATCTTTCAAGCACATCACCCAGTGGGAAGTTATCAGTGCCCAGACAATCCTCAGACTTTTTAATGATTCTTTTTTTATAATGTCATAAAAACTAAATGCTTATCATTAAAAAAAACCCTCAGATTTTTTTCAAGATCACCAAGATATTCATAACATTAGCTCCTTTGGCAATATTGACTACTGCAACACTGATACGTATATGTAAAACGATTTGGCAATTACATCCTCCCAAAGCGCAAAATCCTCTCATTGTCAAATACGAACATGGGCACTTTGCTTTTGTGTTTGTCTGGATGCTGTGCAAGTTTTCCTCTGTGCCTTAGTCCTTAAATAAGATGTTTCTCAGCAACATGCTCATATTTGTCAGAGTGAGCAACAGGCACATACGTATATGCTTAGCAATATGCTTGGTGGAAGCGGGACAGTTGTCGTTCATAGTTTTTACCAAAATACATCTTAATTGAGGAGCAGCATTACACCACAAATGAGCCAGAAAAAAGGCCAACAATAATGACACACCACTAGAAATAATCTGTTGTCTTCTGGGTAAACTGTTCAATGCTAAAACTTATTATCTGTAAAAGCACCTTTTGAATCACTTTTGTTTTGCCCTGTGGAATACCTTAATGTTTCTATCGGTAATAAAATTTCTGGCTTGCAATACTGCCCTCGTCTATAAGACTGCAAGAGAAGGGAAGGGAAAAGATGAACACAGGGAAAGGAAACACAGAACTGCTGTTATTATTAAACCTTTAAGTTACAAAGTTAATTCCAGCTAAACATTTTTATCTGTTGTACTGTTTATATGAAGTGGATTTTTTTTTCTAGAAAGGAAATCTAATTTTTGTACCCAAGTGTCAGACAACTCCATGGTCATCTATATCTGCACCGACTGTACTTCTGCTACAAGTAATCTGTTAAGCAGCACATCCCCAGCTGGGGACCATAATTAGGGTGCAAACTGCCATACAATCCCCTTGCCAGATTGATGAAGGAGACCTCTTACAAGGTGATCCAGAAGGCAGTGTTGAGACCATTAATCATTTATCCATCGAGGAGAATACAAAAAGCTCTGCCACCAAGAGCATTACACTGCAAAAGTATCTCGAAAAAACTAACACCTAAAAAACTAGTGAAGTTTTAATTATAAGGTCAGACATTAGTTAATGTATTATTTTTAAAAGTTTTAGGTGAGTTCACATCAAAAAAAGACACATTCAGATTTCAGACAGAATTTGACACTTGTACTCTGCTACTCCTTTTAAAAGCTTGATAATGATCAGCTCAGAGGTTTTTTAGCTCTGCTATCAGCATCCCCAGATAGCAAACAAATGTAATAGTAATCTACAGAGCAAGCATAAATACACTGCCAGGCTGCCAGTATTTCAACCTGCAACTATTTATTTTGGAGGACTGAATCCACAGAAAATGCAAATATTTTCTATAACGTGTAACTGCAGTTATTGTTAGTACAAAAATTCAGTTTACAGTGAGAACACCAAATCTTGAACACCTGCCTAATGGGGTCTTCACTGTCCATCCTGAGCACATAAGTCTTGGCTCTGTGGAACATCAGCTAAAATATTTTAAATATGCTTACTGCAATGAAATATATCAAGTATTTAAAGTTGAGTTCAAGCTTAAGCGTTTCCCTTCATTCTTATTTGATCCAGTAAGCAAGCCCACACTGTCCTTACAGAATTCATGAAACTACTAAGAGATAAAAATGCAAAAATCAGGATCACTTCTGTAGTCTAAGGGTATATTGCTAGAGTTTGACATATTTTTTCTTTGGAAACAAGTTTTTAACCTTCTTTGTATGCAACCTCATGTTTTACTTACCACACGCTATCCAAGATTATCAGCATCAAAAGCTTCTTAGCTATACCCATCAGCTTCACATACATTTCACCTGAGCTGAGCCTAAGGAGGAGCCAGTTGGGCAGGGAAAGGGGAGGAGGTGCACTCCCCTCCCTTCCCTCCCTCGAATTATCTGGAATTTAATAGAATTGCCTAGGAGACTTCTGCTGTTTCAAAAGCAAACAAAATCTATCCTACACAACTATCTACCAGACTGACAGAAAATACATTTTCCTGTAGAATGTGCAATAGGGAAGAAACTTAATCCAAACACATCATTACATAGTCCAACAGGATTTGCTTACAAACTCTAAAAATTATCCCAGGGAAGGCAAGCTCCTAGTAACTTAGCCTAAAAAGCAGTCAGCAGGCAAGTACTTTTTTTTTT
>VZTL01061717.1:1322-32857 GCA_013400535.1 Scopus umbretta | reverse complement strand
TCCCTGGGCAGCCTGTTCCAATGCCTCACCTCTCTTTCAGTAAAGAAATTTTTCCTAATATCAGCTCTGAAGCATTCACTCCCGGGCCACTGTGCCAGGCCCGAGAGCAATACCCAGCTACAAAGCTCGCCAAGGTGTGAAAACCGGCAGAAAGTTGTTTCTTAGACTTTTAAGGTAAAGAGAGACCCAGTTTTCCACGTGTCTTATTAAATACGCAGCAGCTCTACAAAATTAGTCAATGAGGAATTTTAATTGTATATTTAGCCCACACCCTATCGGCTAATACCTGTTGTTTCCCAATACCTGTTAATTCCCAACACTGCATTTTTCACCACCCTTCTAACCCACGCCATGTTGAGGAGACTTCCAGGACTTCCATAACAGCCCCAGATAATCACTAACACGCTCTCTACGAGCTTCGCCCAAGAAGCATGGGTCCCGTTGACTTTCAAAGTCATCTAAGTCATGTTTTCAGGAATTTAATTAGTGCAAGAGATCACCAAACTGGCTGAAGTCCTCGATTAAGGAGGGAATATTTATTGATCGCAGGAAGAGGAAGCAGGGTGGATACTGAATCCATCACTTTTTAAATACATGAAGTGAATGATCTTGGTTTAGTTTATCTGCACTCTTTAAGACTTCAGCTAGGCATTATTCAAAGCAACCTGCATTTTTTTATACACCCACTCAGTAAGTTTAGGTGTCATTCAGGAAAAATTAATGCATATATCCAACTTTGCAAGTACTAGGTGACTGTATGCACAATGAAATTACCACAATATTTATTCCAGCTTTTTACACAGTTCTTATTTCTGTGTTGTTAAAGATGGTTCGTTCTCACACTGTGCGGAGTGTGAAACTAATTACGACTACTGAGAATGAGAAATAACTCCACTGATGTGAAGCTGGTATAAAGGAAGGACAATCGGGCCTTTTAAGACTAATACATGACCTTTGCGCTCACACTGTACCCGGGGGTAACCTACTCAGGCTCCGAAAATGAGCTCACCGGATGTTTTTCCATCAGCAGGAAAAATGTATGTAATGTTTTAATGGACACAGTTGTGTCACTCATGTTTCTCATCTTATTTTTTTCTTTACAGGCATATGAAATGTCAGGAAATCCTAAAGTAAGGATTGTTATCTCACCATAGCATCTACAGACCCCAGATGAAACCAGAACTTCGGTGTGCTGGGTACTGCATAACAAACGAGCGTTCCTGCCTCAGAGAGCTTATGTCTTACAAAGGTAAGAAGCAGCAGAGAGGAAATGAAGGCAGAGAGATGTGATGATATTTATCATAAGGCACAAAATCCGATCGGAGATTGAAATACAAGCTTCCTGCCTCCAGGTTCAGCCCTGCCCGTTGCTCTCACGCATTACTAGGCATCAGTCCTGGAAGTTTACTGGGGAAGTCCACCAGAGATTGCACTTGAGCTGGTCAGGAACATTCCAAACCAAGTTTTGTGAGAAAAGTGATATTTGTCAAAGAAGATTTGTTTTCAAAAGGCTTTCTCTCAGGTGTTTCTCAGGTCAGAGAGCCCTACCCCAAATGCCCAACAGTGAGTGGCAGAGGGCACCCACTGGGGCTGCACCAGCCTCAGCTTCGCTTCCCTGCTGCCTGCTGCTTTTTTCCGTTGAAAAGTTTCAAAAGGTCTCATTTTTGTCTGTTACAGAATGGAAAACACCTCTTGAAATGTCAGGAGTTTTTCACAAGCGACACTTCCTTTTTTCCTGGCTGGCCCTGTATAGGCCAGTTACGCTCCTTACAGCCCGCGCGTTGTCCTCTGCCGAGAATAGCTGCATTTTGCGCCCCACGGTTAATCTGGAGTTGAAGCATCTGGGAAACTGCACTGCTGCAAGTCTTAGCTTAATTTGCCAATGCAGAGTTTGCATTAATGCAGCTAATCTAGCATCTGGGTTCCCCCTCGCAGCCCCAGGAGTAGCACTGATGAAAAGAGGAGGCAGCACAAGAGGGCGAGACAAGAGTCCTCGCTGTCCTACAGCCAGCTGGGTGCCAGCTCCCTTCAGCGCACACATTTTGGCTTTGATTCTCTTCCTTGAGAACTTAGTTTTCCTCAAAAATCTGTACGGAGGACTATACATACCTAAAAGATGTGTAGGGAATAAATCGGGAGTAAACATGTAGGAAATAAATGACATAAACCAGCTTTTCTCAATTTGAGCAGAAAAGCTGAAGTAAGAGACGAAGCAGCAGCAACAGGAAAATAAAAGCTCAAATGCAGAGCACGAAGGAGCTTGGAATTGGGAGTAACCCGTTAGGCTGGTTTTTAGCCCTGATCATTTGTTATTCCTTCTTGCTTCTGCTATTTGTGATCCCCCTGTCACATGGATCTCACCTGCTTTGTGGGGCTCAAAGAAAGAAAACGGGTACCTCAGTACTGTGAGTACTGGAAGCGTTAAGCCAGTTCTTGCTTATGGATGACTGGCTTAGCCTAAGAAGGGAATAACAAAGCCACTTGAATGACAGCTTGGATCAAGTTCGTAATGACCTGGTTTGTACAGGCCAGGTGTTATGTAGATTGGAGCTTGTTATTGTGCAAAATTTTGGCAAGCCTTGCGATGCAACAGCCAGTTCCAGCAGAGCTGGGCAGAAAGCCACAGACTACAGGCAGGTCTATCTTCAGCAAGATGGGCAAAGTAGCCGTCTTTTTGCTATACTCGGTACCTTGGGGATGTGAACCAACCTGCCTGCACAGCATCTGGAATAAAGCTTATGAAGGAACAGAGAATAGTTTCAAAACATGGAATTCCGGGCTTAAAAACGAAGAGGAAAGCTTGCATAAAGACATGTCGCCACGTTCCTTGTCTGTTTCTTAGGGAGAAAAAAATTCAGAGCAAAACGGTACGAGATAACAAGCCTCCCACTACAGCGTTAATGGAAAGGTGCAAACTGTGTTACAAAATGTCCCTATCGACATATCCTGCATTTGTTAGGAAGTCTTTCATAAGACTGTATCAATTTTTATGTTATCTAAAAGTAGTTACTAGAGTAATGCGGATGAAGAGCTATTGAAATTATGGCTCACCTATGATTTGTTTTCTCACTCTTTACCATTAATATGCACACATACCATGATTTGTTACTTAAGCTAGTTGGGCTTAAATTTTATTCTTGCTTTAGATGGCCATTTTTTAAAAAGAGGAAGATACCGGAAAAAACAAATCAAGGAAAGTATCTTGGGTGCAATTTTTGTAATAATAATTGACGTTGAACTTTCAGGAAATCTGAACGCTTTTTGCCAATACTCAGCATTTGTTCTGGTGCCCAAAGTTAATAAAAGGGACTGTACAAATCAGATCAAAGCTGGTTAGATGAATTGATCAGGTTTCTATTTTTTGTTATAGTGAAGACTTTGTAAGCGTGGTGGTAGCAATGTTTTCATACCATACCACAAAAGCTAGTACAACTCGGGAGGGGAAAAAAAAAAAAAAAAGGAAAAAAGAAAATTCTGAACTATGTAATCTTTACCAGGATATTATAACTGCAAATAAATGATAGCTTTTTCCATATACGAAGTATGGCATTTTTACTGCAGTAGTATCAGCTTTCATATTGAAGTCAATGGCACCACAGAAGAGAAGCAGAAAGCCAAGCAGCTAATGAGTGCCTGCCACAATGGATTTGCAGCCCAAAGGCGCAGCTTTAGACAAGTGGTACATACAGGACAGGCACAAAGTAGGTGTGGTTGGTCGGGCTTTAATGCTTCAGGGAAAGGTGGGTTATGAGGAGTTTCTTGAATTTCTCATTGTTCCAGAACTTACACCGAGGTTTAGAAGTTATTTTTAATAGTCTGTTATAAGCTGGGATCATGAGAACCTGAAAAAAGAAATTATCCTCTCATCCTTAGGGGCAGCGCCTCAGAAATCGATGCTAATGAACAGACTGCAGCATAAGGAAGCTTGCATTTCCCCTGCTGCACCAATTTTGTGCATTCACAAGGGACGCTGCAAGTGCCATCATGTGTAATTAGAAACAGGGAGGGGGAAAAAAGGATATCATTCATTCACACTTCTCACGGTGTCATTTCTTTGTGGCAGATTTAACAGAGATTAAACAGGCATTCAGTTTAATACTAGTCCTATTAAGGACCAAACATAATTTATTTTTAATTATGGAGTTATCAAGACACCAGCATAATTGATGGCAGTCCTGTTGTGAACATATCCTTAGATGATGGCTTCTTTAGTAACAGAAGAAATGCATACAGGCAGGATATTTATCTTTACTAAGATTCTAGCTAGAGTATACCTCTGTGATTTGTTACAGCCAGTCTTAATGTTGGGTCCAAACCCACCGCACACTAGTGAGTACAATACCCCAAATCCCAGTGTGCAGCCTTGCCCGAACCTGAAATAACTGCTGAACCAGGATTTGAAATCAATCCTCGCTGTGGCGCGGAGTTTGCCAGACACCCGGAGGTTGATCAGCACACCGGCCCCCTCTTCTCCACAAGCCATCTGTCCCTTCCTATTCTTCTCCGCCCAAGTTCTGCTCTTTGTGTCCCACAAATGGTGGCGAGTGTTTCCTAAGGGACACACGGGTCCTCTTTCCATGACTTTATTATACACCACAGTTCAAGGCACAGGTAGCAGAGGGTGTAAATTGCAAATCAGACCTAAACATCAGTGGAGATTTAACCTCATTGCATCACCCCGTGGCTCCCTAGCCACCTTATGGCGATTCACTCTTGCTCATCCCTCCTGTTCCCACTCTCCACTGCGTACCATACCACAGGGGATTACAGATGTTGCATATTACACAGGAAAAAGAAAAAAAAAAAACCAACCTTAGAGCAATCAAAGAGCTTTTCTGATAATGAAAGTACAAAATTTCCTCCATGGCTGACTGCTCTTGGCCAGCTGCTTTTGCAGACACGTCAGCAACCCAAATGTTTGAGGAGGACTGGGGTCTGCTTTCTGTACCTAGCAAGCACCGTGACAAATGACAGCCATGTGGCCAGAGCTGTCCCTTAGCATTTTACACAGCGAAAATCTTTCCAAGAGCAAGTTAACTTCTACAAAAGGGAGAAAAACCTTTGAACGTTTTACATTAGTCGCACTCCAGAAGAGTGGATTTGTGTAGAAGATCACTGGTTGTTATAAAATAATTATAATACATTATAATTTAGACTAAAGATCCAATGACCTACTTTCCTTTCACCAAAGGGGAGCATTAACTATTGGCACTCTAGATCCTTTTGGGACATCCCCTCTGTCTGCATGTCTGCTAACACAACTATATCTGCACTGGTGCGTGAAGATCAGAAAACACTACCTGCCCTCATGATCTGTACGAGCGCTTTTTTCATTGTCACCAACCCTGGAATCATTTGTCCTGTTCAAATTTCAAGATCATCTTGAGTGTTATAAAAATAACACTCAAAAGAGAATGCAGGATCAGACCTTCTGATGCCAAAGATGGGTCAAAGAAGGAGGAATATTTATCAAATAAATAATCACTACGAACTATTGCACAGACCAGAACTACTGCAAAAGACCAATTATCTTCCTGGCTACAGCCCCTGGAGTTTACAAATGTGATACCCTTGTTAACGTTCAAGGAAGCACGATACTTCTATTGCTGTGTAAGAAAAAGTCCTTTGTAAGTACCATGGCGCACCGGCTAAAGAAAAACATGAGCAGGGTGCAGGATGGAGCAATGCATCTGCCACCTATTCACCAGCCATGGCAGGGCAGGAATTCCACCTGCCACACGAAAGAAGAAAAGCTTCAATGGCGGCACTTCGCAAGCTATTAACCTTTCCTGATTGGAGTCTTGCTTTACAGAAAAAGCAGCAAGTATCTGCTCGAAGAAGGGCTTTCCTGAAAATAGTAACTGGCAATAGTTTAGCAGCTGGGGAACCTGTCAAGTATTAAGGTTTTTGTGTCCTGAGACACTACTTAGATTAGATTTGAAATCTATCGATGACTATGGAGCAGAAACTAAAATTCAAGATATTTTCTTATGATTTTGGTTGTGCTTGGGGTTTGTTTTTCCTCTTTTTTTCGTGCTTCTGTTCCACTGCTTTAATTAAGTGTTGAATACAAGGTAAGGGATTCACTCAACACAATCAATAATGGCATTCTGATGCTGATGTTAAATTGACTTGCTATTTTTAACATGCTGCTTAGTTATTGCCTATCATCCTTAGTCACACCTTGGGGCTCTGCAGATGCGCACCGTCACAGGAGATTCCCAAGAAGGGCTTTGCCTCAAGGTGGTTGAATCCTGTAGCATCCTTCTGAGCATCCACGCAAGAGATTAAGGCTACCTCCAAACATGTCAGTGGTGGTAAGAAGGTTTTGCATGTAGAAAGCTGTCTGCAGAAATCTGGTTTGACCCAGCCACACTCGTAATGAACAGCTTTCACTTACTACCATCCTTGACTGGATTTGGCTGTCTTTATCTTGTGACTATTTTACAAAGCCAGTACAAATAAGTATTTCTAACACTAGAAAAAACCCTGCCTTAATAATACTACAGAATACCTTGCTACAATTTATTATTTAAATGAACTGTTATTAAATTCCCTGCCAACATGAAATAGGAAAGTGTTCACCCTATAGATGGCTGCAATTTTTAAGGAAAAAAAAAATAAAAAAAATTCCAGAACAGAAACAGGATGAAAGAATGAACAGAAATGCAGTCAAGAGTTTAATATTCAGCCACTTTTTTTGGAAGTTTTCTCTGATTTCTCTTGCACTAAAAAGCAGTCATCACTTTTTGCCCAAAGAACCAAAGATGAGAGGGATGTTCAACTCAGCTAAGAGCCTTCCCTTCATACCAGGTTTCCCTCCTTCTCCAGGGGCTCTGTGTTTAGTGCCTGAACACCACAGCAGTCTTCAGAATTTGTGCACACCTTGGATACCTTTGCAAATCATTTAGGAATGCCTGAGTCGGATATGTCCTATCTGTCCATACACACAAACACAATAAATACATTATGCACAATTTTCCATCACCTTACCAAGCTTTTTATAACTCTCTAAAATTGCACTTTTCTGCATTTTTTAATATAAAATAACATATTAAATTTAACTGGTTTCCAATAGTAAGGATTCAATTCAAACATCATTCATATGTATGTAAGGGGGATATATGTAGAAAAGAGCTAAAGTTCAAGAACAGCCACAAAGCAAGTTTGAAACTATGTCTGTTGCATTTTTTACAGCAGATTTAAACATTTTAAAATCATCCACTACTTTTTTCTTCTTCTGTATTTAAGGGTGATAGTGAATTTGATGCTTCCAGTCAAGCCAGGTGTTTAGGTTCATTTCTTTTGAAGGCTTGCTTACTATGCACATCGCTTTCCCACCTGGGCTGTTTCTGCCAGAGAAGCATATTACAGCCCATGCGCTTGTACTTGCAGCCTCCTAACAACATTTAGGAATTAGTCCAGTGTTATCTGCTCCTCTCTTCTGTGCCATGTTTCTCCTGTTACGGCCCCAGATCGGTGTCATTTCACAAATCGGGTAATCTGTGAAGCAAGTCATTGATACGTTCTCCCACTTTAATAATTCACAAAGCCATCCTGTGCAGCACAGCCAGGAGCATCAGCAGGATGGGGAGCAACGGCCCCAAACCCTTCTAAAGGGAACGAGCCCGTGCTGTAGCATGCCTTGATATTGCTAACTGATTAAGGCAACGGTTACTAACTTTAAAAATGTTTTCCTCCCTCTGAAATCCTCATCTAGCTATTTCTTGCTCTGCTCTGTAGCGATTTATTTTCCACTCTGGATGCATATAAAAGAAGCTGAAACAGTCTACTTGAACCATAGTTTTACTAACTGCTAAGACTCATGTTTGAGTGACATGTCTGTATTATTTTTTTTTAATAAAAATATTTTTAAAAGAAGACACTTCATAGTCCTAGGACCTACATGCATATGCTGAAGAAACATCCCTTCTTTCGCTATAGCCTTGGTGCTTTCAGCACCGTATCAGATGTATTTACTCAACAATGTGGTGGTTTCTTCAGATGCCGAGAAACAATACAACCATTTTAGGCAAAGTCTTATTGCTTCCTAAGGACATAACTAACTGCTGGTGAAACTCTCTGAACTTTATATTAGTCTGTGTTGAAGCGCTGCAGGATTAGTTATAATTAACTGTCATCGTGTCATTTTTCTCCCAACCACTCAGATAAAAAAAAAAAAAAAAAAACACCAAACCAAAAAACCCTAGCAGCAACCATGATTAAAATGGCTCTGTTTGCTACCCCAAACTTCATTTTTAACTCATGGAGCTCAAAAGCTCATAAGCTCTTCTCCACATACCCCTCAGCTTTCATACAGATACTTGTGCCTTGTCTACCCCACAAAAAAATAAGCATTTTTAACAGCAGCTAAAGAGTTAGGTGTACAGAAGGTGTAAGAAGCTTAAGACAAATATTTAATATTAAATAAATGCTTCCTTACTAAACCATTTACACTCCCTGGTGTAATAGTTTTGTGGAAACCTACTGCTGATTTATTCATTTATATTACTTCAAGGAGCCTGTGGGCACACATTCAAAAATAATTTAAAAGGACATGAATTCATCAGTGAGCCAATGACAACTAATGGTAATTCACTAGTTGAACCTGTGCCAACTAAAAATAACATCAAACTACCCTACAACTAGGGTTTCTCCTAGTTTAGGGTAGGTCTATAAGCGCTGCAACATCTTCTTGAAGGTCAACAGAGCTCATATCTCCCACCTATATGACAGGTGATAGCTTTCACCTAACACATCACCTACGGTATGGTAGCTTTCAGAATGCAAAGCCCCTGTTGACAACAGTTAATATAAAGATATCCTTAAACCAAGTGACTGCGAGTGATCACTAACTGTGAATCTTAAGAGACAAAGAGTTGTCACTTTTGCTTAGGTCATCCCAAAACGCTAACATTTACAATTCTCATGTGAATAGATTTCATTTAATTGGGGCGGGGCGGGGAATGGATGGGCTTGCAAAAATTAATGCAATGTTAATTTAAGTAAGCCATATTTTATTTTACAGTAATCTACTTTCAGTTTAAAATCATGCTCTATCATTCCTAATCCAATGATTCTGGGGAATCAGGAGAAGAATGGGCACATAGGAGGGTAGGGCTCTCGTGCTGTCCCTGAATAGCACCTCCATTGCCACCAGCAAACACAGAATACTAGACAGACCACTGGTCTGATCCAGTAAGACATCTCTTATGTTGTGTTAAGAACCAGGAAATGCAAGCAGATGTGAAAAATGCAAGCAAGTGAAAAAGATTTATACTTCTTTTAAAGGTCCAAACTCATGGAGATTTTTCTCCCACTGCTTCCTTGGCCCCCCCTCCCTTCTATTAAAAAAAAAAAAAAGCTTTTATAATAAAGACTGTGGTGACTTCAGAGTCATCCATTTTCTTCAACTAGGTCTAGAGTCTCCACTGTAGGAGGTTGCCATACCTCAAAGTAGCAACTGTTGCTGCTTTTTATAGAAATGCTGGGCCAGGTAAGAGGAAATAGCAGAAGAGTCCCACACACTAGTTTCATGTAGCTCTTAGCTGTAGGCGATAGCCAAAGGTGTAAGGATTTCACTAGCTTGTCTTGGAGGAAGCTGCTACCAAAGCTAAGGTTTTATTTGGCAAAACAGGCAGGTAAGTCTTACCATACACAAGCAACTTCATTTCTTTGTGGTCAGCTCTGGGAAATGGCTTAGTTCCCTCTCCCATTTATGCAGCACAAGCCCTTCTTCACCAGTCTGAAGGGCAAAGCAAGTCATTTTCTGCAGTCACTCTACAACTTTCTAAAACTCATTACGAGGAAAATTTACACAACTAAAAGATTGTTTCAACAATATTTAATACAAGATTCAATGCAGAAATACTTTAACTGGATGTAAAGAAATGGGGAAATTATACATTTACTCACCTTTTCTTCTGTACTTCTGCATTTACCTTTACTGAGTAGATGAGGTAATATACCTCATTGACTGGTAATCTGCTGTTCTGTAGCTAAATGACATTTCCAACACACACATTAAGGTAGTTTCTGAACAAAGACCCACCAGACCAAAGTATAGCTGCATGCATTGCCCTTTACATGAGATGGATAAATGCACTTAAATCCAAGTGCACTTCCAGGACATGGAAAGGCGTAGCACAGCTCTAATACCATGTCCTTGGGTGGATTATCGGCAGCAGACCCGAACCCAGCGTTTTAAAGGCGGACATCTAGAACCTGCCTTTTATGCTCAAACAAATGCTGTAGTAAGTTTCATCTATCGAGAGAGAGTACAACTGGGTCAATACTACAGTTCACTCAAACATGAACAAGAGAAACTTTACTATATAATTAAATCTCAGCAGCAACTGATGAGGAATCTTATACCTGAATAAAATAATTGCTCATCAAAGTCACCAAAGGAAAACTGACATGGTGGATTGTTCACAGCTGCTGTGGAGAAGCAATGACTTTCTTTACCATGTCAGACATTTTCTGTAGATGACTGTACACCTCCATGACTCCCTTAGACTTACACCTGATCTTCAGAAATCCTTCTGTACTCATGTGCAGATCAAAAACAACTTTGTATGTTTTGAGGTATTTATTTAGTTTAAAAAAAAAAAAGTTCCTTGATAAGTACTTTTCCCATCGAACACTTCAGGTTGCCACCAGTTGCAGAAAACTGAACTCCAGACTTGTTTCTATAACTTCAAACACTCCCAATTGCCAGACAAGTTTAAGAGCAGCGTCCCCCTTTCTGTGTTGCGTGTTGGTCATCCTTGAAATCTTGTAACCAGGTATGGATTGCTGCGGGTCTGACTTGCTTTACCATGGCAAGAGAGTTAAGACAGCAAAAGCAAATGAGACGCTATACTGTTGCACTTTGAAACAGGTGAATTGCAACAAGCCACCAACTTCTCTTCCACTTTACATTATTTCTGGATACAATACAAGAGCATCTAATGAATTCAAAACTTTTTTCTTTTTAGTTTTGTAGCTAGAATTACATAAGCCCAAATGAAAATAAACCAGAGGAAACTCAGTGCTTCCCTAACTCCTCAAAAGAGCAGCTTGGCTTAAATGGATTGAAGTTTTAGAGAAGATCTGAGACTCATGTGCAGATTTCCTTCTGTCATTCTCAAGGGAAAGCATGGTGAGGAGAAAGGGAATGGGAACTGGAATTTGCAAGCTATTCAGTTTAACTTAATCCCCAGACATTAGCAGAGTTTCATTTGCAAAGGACCAAAGACGAATTTTTTTCCTGGGTCGTTAAATGTTAATCTAAATTCATTCATGCTCCTCTTAGCAGGCAGATCAAGCCCATATGACTGCCAGCAAGTGCCCATAATTTGATTGATGTCTTCTCACCCATCTGGAAATCTGAAAAGAATTATTGTAAATGATTAAATATTTGATTTCTAGCAGCAAAAGGAATGGAAAAAAACCCCACATGTGTATATAAATGGAAAGCCCACTGGGTTAGGTCCTGAGGTAGCTGGAAGTCCACTGCCTTTACTGAGCAAAGCAGAACAAAGGTAGTTTTAAAGTTTCATTGCGCTCACAACCACGGTGGCAGTGAGAAGACGTTTTGACCCAAGGCACAGTAAATTATTTTCAGATCTGACAAGCACCAGAAAACATTTCACAGCCTGGGATCACTGGAGAACTGGCTGCAGTGGCTATTACACAGGCTATAGGACCTCTACACACCCAGTGACACACTCCTTGGGTACCCATGGAGGCAGAAAGGGACCTTAACATGGGGCAGGAACCCATCTCTAGGCTTAGAAACAAGGATTTCAGTGTTATATTCATAGTGAAAGCTAATTAGGCATGCAACGCTCTTAGCCACAGAAGTGATCAAAGAGTGGTCATTTGCTCATTTTGAAGGGTTAGTTGCACCCATGAATTTGAATAGAAGGATGACAGTTATTCAACGCAGAGACTTTTTAAAAGCAAATCAAGGAAAGAAGGAAAACAATGAAGACTAATGAGACAGCTTCAGAGGACCAATTTTTCTATAAATTATTTATTAGAAATGAGATAACCTGGAAACCAGGATTCACAATCTCCCAACCAATCATCCATTCCATGTAAAGTTGCTGTCTTAACCTGCCAAAAGAAATCAAGTGTAAAAATGTAATGAAAGAAATGGCACCTTCCTCTTGGACTTAAAGATAGTGTTTAGCTCTAAAAGTATAATCTAAAAATAAGCACTGCTGCTCACTAGTCTCATTGTATACTCAGATTCATTCTTCTTCATTTAAGAAGAAATAGATCTAATATCCATTTGGCATCCAGTAAGTCTGTTAGCCAGTGGAAATACACAATTTTAATATTTGTAAAAAATATCTGTTTGCAATAAGGAAGCACAAGACATCTGGCAATTAACACACACAAGCCATGTCTTCTTAGATTGGCCTTATTTCTAGACTGCCAGCATTGCATATGTCAAACGACCTCAGTTTGAGGCAAAACAATTGTTAACATGAAACTGTGAAATAATGTATACTTTGAGGAACAGGCAATTTCAACTTCTGTGCCAAAAAGATGAGGCAATGAATGGTCTAATTGTAGCATATTTGCTCTAAATCCTATTTCCTTACATGAGTGATACCTTTGAACATGACTCAAACATCTGCTTCGTGAGCAGTGGTTGCACAAGGCATTTAGTTGCACCATACCAGGAAGGTAAAGAGTGACCATCCTCTCAGGAGGTAAATGCCAGATATTTATTGGTCTGAACAACAATAATTCCGAGAAGTCTTCCTTGAACTGTATTCAACAGCATCCGAGGACTTCCCTGCAATGAGTAATAGCTAGTACAGATTCACCACAGCTATAATATTCAGAAACCTTCCCTCCCTCTGTGCAAGTGTTTCAATGCATGCACTTTCTCCCAGAGTTTAAAGTTGAACCGCCAAGTATTTAAGGACCTAATGCTGAAGAAGATTGGATAGTGCACTGGTTGAGTTATAGGCATACAAAAATCTAAGTAATAGAAAACAAACGCTATTAGAAATTTGTAGGTTGAAGGGAAAATATCCTCCACTTTTTGACAGTGATATTATTACTGTGCCAAAGGTAGGTAGTAGCTCAGACCTGAACACTGATCCTCAGATCCTCTCCTGTTGGCATCCACATCATAAATAACCCTGCAGAACAACCAGGCACATCTTGCCCCATAAAAACAAAGATGATCCTTCACATTTAGATCTCTCCAGGCAGGAAAGAAAGGCAAGGGGAAACCTCATTTATATCAGGTATCTTCTCTGCCACTCCTAACTTAGGCATGCATTGCTCATGTGAAACGTGTAGGGATGCAAACACAACGCAGGGCTAAAAATGGACAGTGTACCTTGCTCCCTGGGAAACCCTCCACAAAAGAACTAAATCAGCACTAGGCTGTCTGCATCCTGTTGCCCAGGTAAAAGGAGAGGGGGGNATTTTGTCTTTTTACCAAAAAAAAAAAAAAAAAAAAAAAAAAAAATCACCTTCTGCCCTTCAGACAGTTCTGGAAATGATCGCGGGTCATATGAAAGAGCCTGACTTCTCAGCTCTCTGACAGAGTGCAAATTCAGCTGCTGTCTTCCACAGTGGAAGAGAGAGGGGGAGATAATGCCACAGCAGGACATTCTTGAAAAACTTCTTCTTTTTGCTCTTATATGTGTCAGGATTGCACAGATTTTTCTTCTGCAAAGCATTAGCTCACAAAGACAGGTTAGTCAGCAAAAAAAAAAAAAAAGAAGGAATTATACCTCAGATTTCCTATAACTATAGTGATCAATAAAAGCTAATAATTAATCAAGGTCTATCATCCCAAAAGTATATTCGCACTTAGTAAAAGGGTAATATAGAAAATATATTTTTCTGGAAAATATAGAGCATACTGTGGCCCAAAAATTCCTTATAGTTAATCAGTTTGTTACATTTCAGACTGTACCACGACAGTCCACAAATCAAGTGAAGGCCAAGGAGGCTGAAAATCACTCTGACCTAATTGCAGGCTTCGGCAGTTGCAAAAACTCAACAGTCGCATCCCGATAAAACAAAAGCAGGATTGGCCAGAAAAGCACTTTCTCATCTGGAAGCTTTTCTTATGATCACATCCAAGAGAAAACATTAGAACTAGTGATAATTTATTTCTATTCATGTTTTCCTGGAGAGAGTTTCCTCTTCAGCACTTTACTTGCACGTAAAGTCACGTTGGGGGTGATAACGTTTTTCTCTGAGGCATCTCTCTTGTAAAGTGAGCTTTACAACTGCATTCAGATACTAAATATTTGTTTACAGGAAAGAAAGGCTTTCCACCATCGTAGACCTACCTTACAATATAATCTTCATCCAATAAAGTCATATTAGATCAAACAGTACTTGATGTTCTGGCAGCAAACTGATTTTGGTATCCTAGCTAGAAATAAACTGGAAGAAATTATTGCATAGGATTAAATAATATACAAATAATGTCTGTACCTACTTGAAAGATCGAGTTTAAATGCTATTTAAAGTAAAAACAAATTGTTGAGACATGTTTAAGTGCTCTAGCCTGATGAATCACAGTATGCCCAGAACTCCCACTAAATCTATTTTATCCAAAGAGCTGCATGGATAAAACTGACAGAAAAATATGCTGCTAAAACTGATCACATCAGTTGTTTCCCAACACTGATCACTCCTCCTCACTGCATCCTAAAGACGTATCTTGGACCACTAAAATCCTCTTCAATACTTGCCTTCAAGCACCTGTCCTATTTCAGAACTGACTGTTATTTTTAAACTAATTACAAGGATAATTTTGGCGAGAATTTTGCCTAAGTCTGTAAAGTCCCTGTGGACTTCATCAGGAATGCTAAAAACTAGAATTCCTGGACCCAAGGTGGGTTTTGGCATCAAAACCTCAGCTGCCTGCCAGAGCAGTCAGCAGCTGGTGGCCATCACCCTCGCCTGGGCAGTGGCAGATCAGCTGCCCAGGAGCAAGGGCTTCACCCCGGCGAGTGCCCCGGCCACCGCCAGCTCACTGCTCCAGGGCAGGGGGCTGCAATCTCATGCCAGAAAGGGAAAACGCAAATCTCTTCAAGTCACAACTTTTATTTTGCAAAGCAGAATTATTCATTCTACCTTCCAGCTGATTTAAGGAAAGAGTGACTGGGACAGGAATATATAAGGAGGAAAAGAAGGGCTTGTGGTTATTGTCCAGCTTCTGGTGTCGTACTGGGGTATGAACAGAATCTGTGTGCCTGCATCAGAGCACGCTGCAACCCCGGGTGCAATTAATGATACTGGGGTTTATTCCTTCAAGGGTAGGCATAAAATAACAGGGAGTAAAGGGTTTGCCTACTGATTGCAGCAGAAAACTTCCAAGGTGCAAGGGGGGATCATTAATATTTGCAGTGCACGTGCACAAAGGAAGAGCATTAACCTTGCCCACACAGCCTTACCTTTGACATCACCTGAACTTTGAACAGCTCATTTGTCATTCATCTAAGTGGTCTTTCATCACAATTTTCTAGCATAGACTTTTATAATTATTCCCAATTACTGTCTATAATATATGCAACGTTTTGCACTGCAGTTATATTTTACCACTGAACTTTAAAACAAGCGTCTTAATTTAAAATTTACTCTGCCAACTGTATGACACAGCTACTCCAAGATAGCTGTCAAAGAAAAATCAAGCATAAATATTTACCTCATTAGCAACAATGAAAAGATTGTAGTTAGGTAGGCACAATATATAAATTATCTTGAATCCTGTCAACGTCCATCTGCTTCAAAAGAACTCAGTCTTCCAATAATTTTAGTGCTACATGCAGAAATACATTGAGCTGAACTTAATATGGAATCACCCCCCTTTTCTGCATAACGCCGCAATAGCTCTTCAGGATTTGTAGCGACTAGTGAAAGGCATTTAAGAAGCACTACTTGCCAAAAGTATATTTATTTGCCATTAGACAGCCGAAAATGTTAGGTCTGCAATGGACCTGTTTACTCAAGCTGCGCTGTGTGTTATAATTATGATCATCAGCCCAAAGGACTGCTAAATTAGCACAGCCAATAAAATCGATAAGATCAGGGGTACAAAGACAGTCAGGAAGGAAAGGATCTGCAAAGAAAACTATTTAGTATGACACAGCCGCCCTCTGCTTCTATACTTTGTTGACTCAGCAGCTGGAGTGGATGCTGCTGATTGAGTGTCTGCTGTACACCTTCAACATAGAGCAATGTACAATATTAAATGGAAAAGCTCTTGTCTTAGAACAAGCCACGGCAAAACTCGTAAGGCTTCAAGTATTTCCCACTCTGTTCTTCATGGCCTTGAATATCCAAGGAATACATACAGGAGCTGAGCGAGGGTAAGAAGTGGCATCGTTTGTATAGTAGAAGGGCAGAAAAGCGTCCCAAGCCATAATGTCTAAACGTGGTAACTAAAACTAGGCAACTGAAGTCCTTGAGTTCAGCCAGCTCTACATCCTAAAACTTGTATAAGTTTGTATATTTTGGTCGTATGGATTGTGCCTTAAAACTTTTCTCTGTGATTAAAAAAAAAAAACAACAAACCAAAGCCAAGCAAAAAAACCCACCCTAAAACTAGGATTAGACTGAAAATTTCTTGCCCAGAAGAGATCAAGGGAGAGAACAACTGCTTTGCTCTTCATTTCTCTAGCGCTGGTGAACTTCTCCTAATAGCCACCCTCTAACATTAAGGAGAATGGGTAGCATGTTTCCAAGAAAAGGGCACCAGGGTTTCTCACCTCAATATACACTCATTAACTCTGATTTCCAACTCTCCAGGAAATAAAAGACCAGGCTGCAGTTAAAGAAACTTTTCTGCCAAAGGTCAATGAAAATTTAGTTCCAATGAAATAGTGCAAAAACCCCATATCAATCTCCAGTTCTCTCACCTTTATATGACAGACAGAAATGTTTGGGCTTTGCAGGGACAGGGTTTAGATACTTCTCACAGCACAGCCACTAAAACTAGGTCAATATCTGCCATGAAAAATACCAAAGTGATAATGCAGGGAGGAACTATTAAGCTTTATCCACCTGGTAGAAAAGAGTGGCTCACATGCACCTGCCCATACATGGCTTCTTATGATGTCAACTTTGGTGTCTCCATGCTATTTTGCTTTTTATTCTATACTTGCTTAAAAAACACTACCTGAACCTGGGTCCAAGAAAAATAGCTTGGTGTAACACAGACTGAAATCAGTCTGCAGCTCTTAAATTTTGTAATTTATCCATATTTCAATGAATTGTTGCATTTTTACATCTTTTGGGAAATCATGCACAATTAACTGCAGTGATCAAAATCAGCATTTAGAGAATGATATCAATAAATAAGTCCCATAAAAATATGCTAAAATCATAAGCAATCATTCTGGTACCATTTCAGCTCCCATCAGAAAGCGGCAGAAGGCAGGCATCTAGATAACGCTGACCTTCAGCTGTGACTTGGTTTATCTGGATTAGCATTGTTATTTGCTAGAACCTTAAAAAAACAAAGGGCTAATCAATACAAGGTCAAAACAAAAGTGTCACGGATGGCTTTGACCATTCCAGAAAGGTGACGTCTGTCACCAAGAGTTACTGCAGGAGCTGGCATGATGCTCCAGTGGCTAACACCGAAGGCATTTCTGCGGGCAACTTCCGCAGGCAACATCCACAAGGCATTTCTCAGGCATATTTCATGCCCAGTAGCGGGTTACATGAATTGACAGGTCAGATTGATCAACAGAATAAAAAATACGTCAGCAAAAAAAAGAAAAGAACTTCAGCAGAGCAAGGAACAGAGGTTGTATTACTGGAGAGTCTTGTGAGGGAGTTTAACCCTTTGATACTCTGTGCTTGTTTACTCCAGCAGCTCATCCTCACTCCAAACACACTAACTGAAGCCACAGTCAGGATAAGCATGAGGTTTCAGCTATGTAGTGACTGACACCTCAAGCAGTTTATTCATGTCCTAACGTTCACTCAGGCATTCTGACACAAAGCCTTGTCTGCAAATGAAGTGCTCTAATAGTAGACAAGAAGTATATGACACACCTCCCAGATAAAACTGCCACAAAAAGGGAGATGAGTATAATGGCCCACAGTAGACTTTTTTTTCCCCAAGCCATGGGGATCATCATTCTTATATTTGTTCCATGAAGCCTTGTTATAAGCATAAATGATCTTGCTCATGCAAGTCTTTTGCAGGGCTGGGGTAAGACACAACACGTGAGGTCAGGTTATCCTGTGCCCCAGCACACAGCCCCAGGCATCAGAAGGGGACACAACCTGCAAAGCCCAGTTTGGGAAACCTTTTCAACACACAAAGTTCCCAGCAGGCTGTGGGCACTGAGGATCTTACATACCACCTACAAGCATGTTCCCAAAGAAAGCCTTGAGGTACAACAGCATTCAAACTTGAAATTCAAACTCACCCTGGGATGCTCTCAAGAGGACATCCAAGACATTCAGAAAGCATTATATTTTATATTACAAATACTAGTAAGCCACATCTGTTTATTGCAGAACCATTATGCAGATAATGATTCAGGATGAACTTGACCGCCTTGGGGAAGGGCAGTCTCAGACTTAGTTCTTTGCATTCTGTATGAGGGGTTGTAGGCCAAAAAAAAGTATCAGGTATTTGTTTAGGGAAGAAACTGGAATGTTAGTCTGCATTCTGCACCACCTTC
Organism: Scopus umbretta; assembly: GCA_013400535.1. Lineage (NCBI taxonomy): Eukaryota > Metazoa > Chordata > Aves > Pelecaniformes > Scopidae > Scopus > Scopus umbretta. The sequence goes on along the minus strand of VZTL01061717.1, from coordinate 14,183 downwards.
TCACTCTGGGTATTTAGTAGCTAATGGCAGCTTTAGTTATATACTTTGCACATTATATTTATTTGGAGGTAAGTTTCCATGAGTTTCTGATCTCAGAAAATGTTTCATAAAGACTTTGGTTTTCATTTTTGTCATGGGGTAGGTAAGGAAGAATATGCTAATCAAAGACCCTAGAACTACAGCTTCTATAATTGGCAGCTCAGTATTCTCTCATAGCGTTAATTTATGAGTACTATTAAAAGGTTAAAGTTGGTCACAGGTCTCCTGTGACTGTCATCTGTGAAATAATACTGTTGGAAATGCAGTTTTGGTTCTACCTCATTCCCGCCTGCAAATAAAACCACGCATATTCTGCACATCTTCCCTCCTGAACATTGACACCTCTAGTGACATAAAATCCAGCAAGCGATGTGACAGCTGCCAAGGTCAATAAGAGTTATACTGAACTGCTGAGTAAGTGCTGGTCACACAAATCAAAGCTGTATAAGAGCAGCTTAACATACACAAATCTGCAACTTATTCAAACTACTTTTTGGACGGAGACTTGTTCATCATTTTTCTCTTCCACGAAATTTTATATAATGAAATGTGATTAAGTCAAAGATATTTTGTGAAATCTTAGCATTGTGTCCTTTATGTGAAATTACTGATAGCAGAGTGTGTTGAAAAATACATTTAGCATTTCTGAGAAACTTAAAGGCAATTGTGGGAGGGCAATAATATGAATAAGAAAGTAAAAATAACGTAGCAGGAAATTTTAAAGACACATTGGGCAACACTATCTAACTGCAACCTAGATTCAGCTATTTAGATTAATTCCTAAATAAGGAAGTCTGTGTTGGACATTTTCTGGGGTACTTTAAGCCTTCTGCCTTTGCTATACTTATCAAAAAGGTTTCAGTATTCATTCGCAACTCCATGTTAACTTTTAATTATCAAAACACTAGCATTTCCCAAGATGTTACCAATTGATTGGTAGGGATAATAAGGTATTTCTGGCAGACCCAAGGGTTAGACTGGATTTTATATCTGAACACTTCATTCAAAGTCATAGACATAGAACTGCTGTGTTAGATCAGCAAAACTTGTATTTTTGTTGAGCAGTCATGAAATACAAAGATTTAGAACAATAGCATAGAAAAATCATTCTCAACTTTGTGCCTTGAGTAAGGCCTTGTGTGCCAAGTCGTACCCGTTAGCCAGTATTTACAGCCAAGCTGAAAAGCCCTGGAAATAGAAATTGTTAATGGAAGCGCTGCTGCAACTCTAACTGGATTGCTGCGGCCAGTAACACTCCAGTAATTACAGTGAAGTGTTAAAAGGGGAATGAGGACAGAAAGCTCTCCATCATCTGTCAGGCACTTGCTTACTCCTGGATTTTTCTCTGAGAAAGAGAGCTACTAGCAGAAGGGCTCTGCAAGGGCTTCTGTCTTCCTTTATTCTATTTTAAGGTTGCTAATTGATCCTCTGAGGGAAGGTTTAGTCCTTTTAATGCAGTCTCTCCATTAACAGGGAGTCTGTACAAGAGAGGTTGGAGGTGTGTGGGTGTGGGAGCCATGCAACCTTTCATGCCCATCTTCTTCGCGATGACTCACAAGGCAGGGAAGTTTGAGAACCTTCCTCACAGGGCAAGAAATGGAGCCCCGTTCCCTGCTAATAGCATGGGGGTTGTTACGGAAGCACGCTGCTCGGTTTGTTTTGCCTGAAAAGAGCCTGGCTGACCTAAATTTTCCAGGTGCAGGTATGATAGCAGGCCAAGGAATAAGGGGATGGCGAGACAAAAAGACCAGATTGTGTTGGAATAGTCATTATCTTGACTGACACATTCATCCATGTTGCAGAAACACAGCTAGTGGTTGCTCTGCTTCGCAGTAGGACATTTTGCTTCAGATAAGCAAAATAAATATCAGGAGAAGCACCCATTGTGAGATATTACCTTTGCACTAGCACAAAAACTTTGCAATTGCTAACTTTCTCTTGCAATGCAGAATAGTGGAAGCACAAGAAGTCATCAGCCCGATGCAGTCAGCTGGTAATGCCAGTCACGTCCCTGCACAGGAGACTGACAGCCTATTCTGATCTGACTAATGGGTTAATTTTATTGAAGCACTACCACACTAAAGAATAGTTTTATCAAGTTTTTCACCATTTAAAAAGCAAGGCAATTTGCCAGGCAAAATGGCCCATGGTTAAGAAAGAAGTGTTTCAGTTTACTTGTTCCCTGAGCAAAGCCTAGTTTAATTTAGGTCTAAGGCACTATCTAGGAAACATTTCCATTCTTCTTACTCAAGGATACGGTGGTTACACCTACAAATACTACTGCCTTGGGAAATGGAAAGAAGCTTTTTTTCCCCCCTTCATCCATGACTCTTCTCTACTTACCTGTTTTTTCTGCTACCAGCCAGAAAGCAATGCCTAATTGCTTTCAGGTATGTCCAGAGCCCTTTTGGCCAAGTGTCAGATCTGACAGAAACCCATGCTAAGATTTCTACTTCATTTCTATTTGAAGTCAGAGCTTCCATCTGAGTTGAGTAAAGCCCTCAGTTTTTAAGCACGCAATCGTCCTTTTGATAAGAATTTCATGAAGGATTTTCTATCATGAGTTATTACCATATCCAAGTACCTTTTTGTGACTCAATCCACAAACCATTAGTGGCAGGAAGAAGACTGAACACAAGCTCTCACTGGGGCCCTAGAGCATTGCCCTCAGTATTTTACAAGGAAAAAAATCTGGTTTCAAGTAATAATCTCAATCATCCAAGAGTCATGTCTTAAGTCTCCTCAAGGGATGAGCTTTATTTTTATACCATGTATATCAAAATACCACTCAAAATTTAAAAAAAAACCCTCCAATCCCTGGAAATTCTATTAATTTTCTTCTTCTATAAGCTCAAATACACAAAAAGAATCCTATTTTTGCTCTAATTATATGTAAATTTCTGATAAATCCACCCATGAGATTATTCTCTTCACTTAGAATACATCCAGTTTTCATTCAGCATAAGGCTAACTTTCAAGTGGAGTCTTTATGAAATGTATGAAGCAGACAAATTTTAGAGTCTGAAGTGAAATATTAAGGTGTTCAAATTTTCTGCCCTTCTCTTCAAATATTGTATGTAGTCCAATACCAACGTAAGACTCATGTACAAGCACAAGGAATATGAACAAATTGCAAAGACTACTAAAAGACTGCAGTGCACGACCAAATGCAGAAGTTTTCAATTTATGACCTGCAGAGCCCCAGTGGTCAACAGCATAACTGCAGAGAGCTGGATTATATTGAATGTTCTTCTTTCTCTTCAAAATGCAGAAAGGGTTTTGTTTCACTCTGTCTCCAGCCATTTTGTAGGTATTCATGCAACTCCCAGAGGGGATTACTGCTATGAAAATCATGGCCAGGCAACAGGAGCCAGTCCTAGGGCACTAGGACAATTAGTGGGATTAACTCTACATCTCTCAGTCAACAAGTGGTTACAGTCCAAATTTTTTCCCAATCCTCACCCACCATGTCACTGGTCAGAAGGTGCTCCAAATGAGCACAGATGTCCAATAACTGCACCTTTCTCAATCAATAACTGGTTACAGGCCAAATCGTGATCATGTTCACATCAGTTTAGAGACGCCGCAGCCACACTGGGATAGCTCCACTGGGGTGGAATGGAGACAGTTCAGCAGTGCCGCTAGACTCAGTGCCTGCAGATGCCTTTTCACCTCCCTAAAGAGGGCTCAAGTGATCAATTATTGCGGACTTAACCCACCTCACCTTCTGCGATTAGATCAGCAACTTCCTCAACAAAAGCAAGTGCTGTTTGGCAGGATCAAGTACCCTGCATTTCTAGATGTGCTACAAGCATTTCGGCATCAAAGAGAACACGAGTTATTGAATCACAACTCTCAAATTCATTATTGGAAGATTCATTCAGTGCAGAGCTGGACTCACTGGTCAAAATGCTCAGCAGGCGTAAGTTGGTGTAATTGCACCGAAGGCAATGGAATTATACAATTCATAGAAATAAAGAAATTACCATATTAAGGGATTAATTTTTTTCTAGACACCCCCAATGAGAGCCATCTGTCTTTATTTTTCTTTCATGGTCTTTGGCATGGCTTTGTTTGAAAAGAGATTTCATCCCTGGATTTCCTCTATCAGACAAATCTGAGCAGCAGAGGTAGCTTAGTGTCCACCTGCTGCAGAACAACATTTAAAAAGCAGCTTGTAGACACAGAGTAGTAATCATGTGTCATTGGACTGGATCTTTTTAAAGTTTCTCCCTGATTCTTTGCAATCGTTTTGATTTTTATCAAAAGTTCAGTGATTTGCCCAGTAGAGAGGCAAAAGAGCTTATTCTCGACCCTTTTCATGCAGTTCGCTGGGAATTTGTTGATAAACGACCTTGCAAACAGAGTACACACACTCTTGCACTTGCAGCCTGAGCCAGACGAGAGTTATTGGCCAGGGGGCTGGGAGCTGCCTGAGGCTATATGAGCATTTGTGTTTTTAGGTTGCGGCTGGTATATTCAGGCACACATAATAAAATAGAGCTTTTATTTTAAAAATCAATAAAATGACTGATCTTAAGTCAGAAAACCGTTTTGTTTTACTTTCACCATCATTGGTTTTTTATTGCATCTCACATTTTGTTTTTTCCTTGTCTTTTTTCTGCCAGACAATCAGTCTCGACTCCTTTTCAGATTCAGCTTTCTACAGCACCTTATTTTTCCAAGGTAGTTCCTCCCCTCCTGTTGGTGTTGCTGGTTTTGCATCTTTCTCACCCAGGTTTACCTACCACTTCTCCATCAGGCTGTTAAAGCTAACTCTAATACGTAAGTAACGCTATGGGGAACAATGATGCCACTTAGAGACAAATTGCTGTTTTTTTCACTCTGAGCTACATGAACCAACAAAATAGGAAACCAGATGAGGCAATGGAAGACGAGTTACACAGTTAGTTCATGTGCTACTAATCGTCATTGCCAGGCCTGGGCATACCAAGACTATGCCAAAATTAATCTATGAAGATCTTACTCTTCCACCCTGCTCTCAACCGTTCATCCCATTTCTATCTCAATCTGCCACCTCCCAGTGATGCCACCCCCCTGTGGTGCCACAGTGCAGATCAATAAAATTATGAAGGCTAAAAACTTATTCACCCACATCATTTTATTTCTCCAATTTATGCTGCCACCTCAAATAATTGCACAAACAACCACAGCACAGGTGGGAATTCACCGACCGAGACAAGGGGAGGCAGCTGGGTGTTTCTTAAGCTGGTGTAGCTGTTACACACCTAGTGCTGCAAGTCTAGTGTAAATAATTGTGTTCTCATTCGCCTGGTGTCTTTCACTGTAGCTCATTAGCAAAGCGTGCTAAATAGCTCAGCAGCTAAAAGGCAGCAGCTTTTCTAGCTTTCTTGATATTCCTCCCAAATATTGTTTCATATATGACCTTGTGACTTCCAAGAAGAAAGAAAAAAAAAATCCTTCTGGACCTCTTCAATATCTTGCAAAAATGGTGAGTCTGACTATTTGTTACACTCCTATGTTGTTAATACCAATAAATGTTAAAGATACAAAGATCAGTTCCTGTATAAATCTTGGTTCAAGGATGACGGGCAAGCAGCTAGAAAACGTTTCTTCATGTCTTTTTCCCCTAATGTAAAACTCTTAGTAGAAAAATGATAAGGATAAATGGCACCTATCCAACTGATTCCATTATAGAAGCTGGTTTGTCTGCGACAGATGATTCACTATTTATAGTGTCTTTAGTGCACGCCTCACAGTATACTCTCACAGTCAATCTCAAAGACATGTTATTTAGGCAGGGTAATGTACTCATCTTCTCTGAAAGAGAGAAACTTCTGCAGACAAAGAAAAGAACATCTTGGGGGATAAAATCATCTATATCTACAGCCATTCAAAACCTACACAGAGTTCGAGTACAACAGAACAAGAACACCAGTGCAAAGTCAGGACAACCCTTCTGACTTTAGGGAACGCCAAGATGCTCCAAGGTGTAAGAGGGGCATCTAGCAAAGCTGCTGTTTCCTTCTAGAAACATTTAGACATTCCCAGCTGAAGCCAAAAATCCAACAAAACCAACTCCAATTTCTCCCCACATGGAAGGTTTTCAGCTGAACTGCCAGCTCTGACATACACCAAATAACAAGGTGAGAAAACACAACTCTTGTTTCTTGACAGGCAGTTACACCGGAGATGCTACCAGACTGCAGCATACAGCAGTCACGTTCGAGCTAGCTGCAAGCTCCTAGTCTGAGGGAAAGCTGTACAAACCTCCATACAGGCTGAAAAAATGCGTATATTTAAGACATGAGTAAGCACAGAGGGCATACTCACAGTGACCTTAAGCCCAGCAATATCAAGAAGTAGGTAGTGTAACTGTAGCTCAGGTAAGTCTACAGCATTGCAGGGTAAGCTCCAGAAACTCATGGCATTAACATAACCTGAGTATGCAACAGCTGGAAAGCTGCTATAGACTCTATTTCACTGATACATGGGTGTACAACCAGTATTTTAGTTGCCCAATGTAAAATTGCCCTCTTCCCAGTAAAGCCCGAAAATGACTGTTTCTTCTTCCCCATTTTGAAGAAAAATACAACATTAATATTGCAAACATTCTTTCTCAAAAAAGTCTCTGGCCCCTACAAGAAGTGTTTAGCTTTTTTTTTTTCTGAACATTGTTATTACTACATATACTGTAAAAATGGAAACAACAAAATATTTTTAAAGCAGTTTGGATAATAATAAAGTGTTCCATTCTGGAAAAAATATCACAATGGGAGTTTTCAACATCAAAGCATTTGTCAATAAAATACACAGAACTATGATAGAACACTGCAGCCCTTTTATTTTTCTTGTTTAACATCTCCAAGTCACTGTCATCAACCACTACAAATAGAGGTTACAATGCTTTGCTTTCCTTTTTTCTTTTCTTCTTTTTTTTCTTTTAAAGCCTTCACACAGTGATACCCCTCTTCAAAATACTCTTCAAAATACTGAGATAAACCATCATAAGGAAACATCTAAATTACCTTTATGGCCTCATTTTCCAGAAAATACAAAAGCATTTAAAAATTTATTATTCACAATATTTCAGATTGGGAGTAAACCCACTTTATGTTTAACACTCTGTATGAATGATACATTGAAAAACTACATAACTGATGTCTGCTGGTTAAATGGGGAGGGGGGGGAGGGGTCCTAGCAGCACAGTTATAGACCCTTTAAGAAAAAAGATAGACTGACATCTACATTACAGGTTTAAAAAAAAAAAAAAAGTGAGTTAGCTTGACACAGCACCTGCAAATCTGAAAACACTGGGTTTTAGCAATTATTATCAAAGGGCAGTTAGAATTCCCCAGGGACACTGACATTTTTTCCAGCAATAAGTGCAAAATCTTCTCTTATTGATTCTTACCCATACCTTGGTTCTTGGACAACCTCGGTTAATAGATCTGGTGGTCTCATACATGTGCTCTTCATCCTGGGTTCACTTTCATAGAACTCTCCCTGCAATAAGCTATTTTCTGGGAGTGATTCATTGCAAATACAGCTTCTCACATCATTTCTTCCTACTCCTTTCTCAAGGTAAAGAGGGGTCTTGACAGTATTTTCACTTCAGTTCCTTTCAAATAATATTAGAGCTACAAGGATGGGGATGGTTATGCATATGAAAGCTAATGTAATGGGCTAACACCTGACTGAGCCAGAGGTCGGGCACTAACAGATACTGGGACTTCACTGTCAGTCAGGCAGCGGTTCATTAAACCTTCCTGTCCTATCAAGGGTCCCCAAATAGCAGCTTTCCTCTGACTCCAGACATCTGGGCAATTCACTTTCTTTTTTTTCTTTTTAATCTTGCCATGACATTTGCCTTCGAGTCCATAAAACATATCAGCAAACTTTTACTGAAAAGCAGAGTGAAAGTCTTCCCTATTTTCCTCTCATTCTAGCTGGAGGTGGGGGATTTGATTTTTGCTCTTCCACGATGACTTCATAAGTCTGCTTTCTCCCAAAGTATCAGTACCGACCCACTTCTATTGAAGTTCCCCTTAAAGAATGGGCTTTAGCTTGTCCCTAACAAAACCAAATGTTTCCCACCAAGGGGTGGGAGGGACAGCATGGCATTTAGACTTGGTGAAAAATCAAATATTCATGAGAAGTGAAAAAAGCAGGGAGTGAATAGGGCAAACAGCCACAGGGGAGAAATAAGGATCCTTTGGCAACCAGAACATCCCTGCATCTTCCAGTGTTGCCTCAAAGGTGGCAGGTACTGCAGCAATGCTCAAGGGACATGAGCATCAGTGTAAGAAACCCTCCTTTCTGCAGTCCATCCCCAGCATCTGCTCCCCACAGGCAAAGCAGGCATAGTGGGAACCCTCTCTCCATCCTCAAATACTCTTCTGCCAACACATTACACTGGGGAGTGGTTTCAGGTTGGGAAGCAGGGAGCGTCAGTTTTGAAGGGGATGTGAGAACAGGATCCAGGTCCTCAGGCCACAGGCAGGAGTGGAGAAGAAATCATATGACTTGATGGCTCAGATGACTGTAGGATGGAAGGGGAAAATGGCACACAAGGATGGGGAAAGGATGAATTGGTGGAGGAACAGGACAGCAGTAAGGGGAAGAAGAGGGATTCTGCTCTAACTCAACCCTGGCTGAAGTCTTTCTTCCTAGGAGGTATGGTGGAGAGTCCATGGACAGCAATGCTGGCCTTTGGGATAATGAGCAGGCCAAGCTACACAGAAGTGGCCACAGCTGAAGCTGTCACCCTCAGTTTTTGGCTTCTGCTGCATGTGAAGGTAAGGCTTTATCATCCGGGTACCCATGAGCACGATGGAGGTGGCAGCAGCAGTGGTGGCAGCAATGGTGTCTATAGTGGCTCCCCCCTTCTAGTGGCAGGGAGGATGTAGGATCCAGCAGTCCCACACTCAGGGCAGAGGCTGGGTGAGCCAGCTCTGTTCTTCCTCCCTACGGTGACCATTACACCCGGGGGAGATGGACTCTCGGCCTGACCCAGTCAAACCACTGCCATTTTCATCAGAATTCAGCAAAGGATCCAGACACACAATGTTGCCCTGGAGGAGAGATCATCTTTTTGTCTTGCCTGTAAGCAAGGCAAGGCTCCAAGGCTTTTTAACTAAGTCCAGTTGCTCTGAGTTTTATGACACTTATGTCCTTCATGGCTTCCCCAATGTGCTACCTTTTCCTCTGCCCTCTGGACCGTATTTTGTTCAATGACGTGTGAAAATGCAGATCGGTGCCATTCACCACAACAATTAGTCAGGGTTCTCATTGGTGTCATCAACAGAAGAATTTGGCTATTATCTTCCCAGTCCACAAAGTAATAAAATGTAAAACCGAATGAATCAGTTAAATTGGCAGTCAATCATTAATCTATCATTTGTTTGATGTGAAGATCTTTTACTGATTAAAATGTTTTAATATTTTTAAAGATCACAATTCAGAACAAGGGTTTTATAATTTGCAATGAATCCTCAAGTGCATTTTATAGATCAGTTAATGTCTACATAAGTTAAGGGTGAAAGGTAAACTTGACATTAAACGCTTAGTTAAGAGTGCCAGAGGATTCATCATTGCGACCAAAGGGATACTGAAATGAAACTACACTACTTTTTTTCCTTGTTGGAAGAATAGAAGGTTTACAAGAACATTTACCATCTTTTGGAAAATAGTGCAAACTTTATGCACCTAGCACGCTGACCATTAAAATAGGTTAGAGAGAGAGAGAATCTAAAGATATAGCTCCATATTGGAGCTGATTTGCAATTTTATACCTTGTTGACCCTGTTCCACATCACCTCCCTATGCAAGACTTGGGTTTCTTATATCCTTGATAAAAAGACTACTACTAAAAGTAAAATTATTACAGTCATTCAGCAGAATGTTTCAATCTTCCAAAATACACAATTGATATTTTGGCTTTAGCTACTTGGCACCATCCCTTAATCTTAGAGGAAGATGCCAAGTAAGGCAAACTACACAAAGCAGGAAATAGCAAGTCTTCATGAACCATATCTTGTAGAAAGCAAATTCCCTTGACCTCTGTGCACACCAGCAACTAACAGGAGCCATATCCATTTGCACTCAGACATCTTCCCTGCTTTCAATTCTAGAGGAAAGTCACTCACAGAATTATTTCCCACAGTATTGTTGCAATAACAATAGGCAACATACCCAAGTCACAAGTCAGGCTGTCCTTCACACCACTGGAACTGAAATTTCAGGGGGTTTTATTTGCCTTCCAGACTTTGAGACGTTAGCTTTTTCAAGTCTGTCCATGCAACTTCCACTGCTAGAATTCATCTCCTAAGCATTGCCTTCATAGTATCAGTGTCACATTGGAAAAACTGATCCAGGAGACTACAGTCAGTATGTTAGTCTTACCAATGAAACTAAAAATCATTTGGTAATAAAGGATGAGTGACACAATCAATATTGTCATAGAGTGGGGAAAAATTATGAGGCAAGAAAAAAAAAAGATGTTAACTGAAAGCAACAGTAATTTTTAGACTGATAGAAAATCCAGAATACACTTAAATGCCTCATGAAGACTAAAGAACCTCACTGTCAGAGCATTAAGTGGAATATGACACACTTGCCTATGAAATAGAGTATATATAACAGCTAAGAGGCTATAAACACTGTAAGTCATTTTAGGTATCATGATGCAAGCCACGCCTGTCCAGTGCATATTTAATCATACCTTAGACCTACAAGATTGTGTTCATATGAATAACATATTTAGTATGGCACCAATATCAGAAATTAATAAAAATGTGACATTAAGAAAATTAAATATAACCCCATTACAATATAGAGCACCATCAATATCTGATTCAAAAGCATATGAGAGATGATCTATAGACTACAGAACTGAATAGTCACTATTTGGACTTCATATCTAGAAGCTTTAATATACATATGTTCATGGAAAGTTTAATAAGGCAATTACAGCACACTAAGAGGATTTGGGGAACAGAAAGAAGCTGGTCAGTTTATAAAATACAAACTCTGCTACTGAATATAGTGAAAAGGAAAAAGCTTATTTATGGATTGTTTGTTAAGGGAACATACAGTGCAATACGCTAGTATGCAATGCACACTTGCTATTGGGCTCCATACTGATAGCACTCATTTTCTTTTCTTCCCTTTACAGAACACCTCCATATTTGGCTCAAAGATGGACCAAATGAGCAAAAACTAGAATTGATCTTCAGAGGGAGAAGCACTGCATAGGTCTGGGATAAATATTAAATAAGTCCAGACAGCTGGGGCTTTTATTTCCCTTGTTCTTCCGAACTGATAAGTTCTTTACTCATCAACCATCTCTAAGTTGTGAAGAATGATTAGTGATTTTTGGGTGCTTGACTTGAGACAGCAGTGCCACTGTTTTCAGTAACCACAAGTCCAGCTCTCCTGTGACACGTGAATGAGGATCTGGGTGCAGAAGGAGGTGCTAGACACCCAGAAATTCAGTTGCTCCTTTCTAAAATGGAAAGAGGCAACACGGTTTTGTTTTAAACAAGTAGCCAGCAAAGACGCTTATCAGTCACCACAGATCAGCTCCCCCAGCGGTGCCATCAGTCGATCCTCCTGCCTCCCAGTCTGTATAAGGGAAACATTTGTCCTCAGGCAAGCAGCATGTGCCTGGTCCTACCCAGGAGCCTGGGCACCCTGCACCAAGCCATGCCAGTAGGTCCTTTGTCCTCTGCACTCTTATGCTTGGAGCAACCCCATCCCCTCCTGTTCTTCAGCCCAAGAGTGCCCTTTCTAAGCATCTGATTGCACCTTTCTAAGCCCCACTATTTGCCAGGTCTTACTTTTTCTGCTCATCAACACCATTTCATCATTCTTTCCAGAGCACTTTCCCTCACCTTTTACAGGCTGAAGCTCCTTCAGAAGAGATAATTCTAATTAGCCACTTACAGAAGGTAAAAGCCATCCTTAACTAACCCTTTCCAGGCCTCCATCACCAGGGTGCTTACAGCCTGCTCAGAAGCCTATCCAGCCAACACTCTCCATTTGAATGAATCAAATCCAAAGTTGTCCTTGCTCAGCCAGTCTCTTTGCTGCTAGATTGCATTCACCCAAGAAACAGAGATGTTTAAGGTATTTTCTTCCCTCATGGGTAGTTAATAGTCTGTGCAGCAATCCCTGCTCCGCTGGCCAACATAAACCATTATTTATGTGGCAGTTTCAGAACCCTCTAGAAGAGACGAAACAACTCCACTTGACCTTCCTTACAGACATCAGCAGCAGCATGACCAGTGTTGCGCTGGCTGTTTTCTTATCTGCATAATAAACCTAAACTCGGTTGTAACTTTATGTCCAAAATACCTCCCTTCTGCAGTATTTCCTTGTATTTCCCCTTAGTGAAAGCCACTACCACTGCATGCAGTGGTAATCTTTATTTAGTTACATGAAATTATGGCAAAATTAAGAATGCCTATTACACAAAAAAATTAAGAATTAGAATTAATACATTCAATTACTGTTCCCTTAATTTATAGTGAGAGGCTTCATGACTTCCAAGACCTGGCAGCTTTTCAAAGCAGACCTGTGAGCCTTGATATGCAAACAGCTCCTGATCTGAGACTTTTTTGCCAAAAGGCAAACTCAGAAGAGCAATAAATGGAACAAATCTAGACTGTCTTTGGAGATTAGCCAAGTCTTCATGAATGGCACCACTTGCAAAGACAGGCAAGTGAAGCATCAATAAACCAGTAAACCAATAAACACTGAAATCTCTCTGTTGTATTAATTATATATTCACAGCTCTTTCTAAACTTAGATAAGAACCAATAATAATCCATTCGATAC
>VZTL01061715.1:0-51685 GCA_013400535.1 Scopus umbretta | reverse complement strand
AACATGTTTTTCAGAGTATTTGCCTTTTACTAGAGACAAACATCTATTCAAATTCACTTTGGGCTTTGTCTTTGCTGTATTAGCTTGAGCTGTAACTCCAGTTTTGGAGATAACTGGGGTTCCATCTGCACACAGCAGGCAAGTTTTGGTGGAGGACCTAATACATGCTAAATCAAACTAACCCTTGCAGTAAGATGACTTAGCAGACATTTTAAAGCACAGGTGATACTCTCAGTCTATTTCCAATGCATCATTGTCTTCTGAAGGCCATCCCAAAGACTGCAGGTCAATATCTGGTTCACCTGTTGAGAATACCATGAAGAGCCCTAGTTAATGCTATCTGTGATGGTACTTGCCAACCAGGAGTCCGCTAAAACTACCTGCTGATTTCACTTGTGGCAAGATATAGCCAGCCATCAGGCAGAAGCATTTGCTATTACTGTCATCTGAATTGGCAGGCTATGACTCAGGATGCCTGTGTGTATGATTACACACACTCAGTTAGCCAAACAAAGCAAACAAAGTCTAAGCTAGTTCAAAATTACTATTTATTGGTCTACAGAGTGATATTTATCAAGTGTCACAAAAGTATGGAGCATCAAAAAAGAATGTAAAGGCATCCATTATTGTAAAACCCACTTACAATTGGTTTCTAAAGTTTGTAATAAACTTTTAAAAGAAGATGAAATGTATCCTAATTTCTTCATGGTTTATGATCAATAGACTATAGGAAATCAGCTCAAAATGACAATATTAAACTATGAATGTTTGCGTGCGCCACTGCAGATAGCTACCTGAAAGATGTAAATCAATAATATAACAGATGGGAAAGAGAGAGATTATTTTTGTATGCAAATGGAATGACTCAAACTAGTACAAATCAGAAATCAAGACTGTTCAGCAAAAGGTTTTCTGAAGGTTATAAAATTTGTATTTATTAGTGATTTCTTTTTGTCATTGGGGGAAACATTAAGACTGGAAAAATACAAAAGTGAGATCTTCCATACTGCACCCTCTCATACCAATATGATCTTATTCTTCAGAAATACAATGCAGCAGTACCAAAAGGAGACAAAGTTTATAGACAAAGTAAACTAAGATTCAGAAATAATGACACAAACAGATTATTAACAGACTGGCAGCACAAAGAAGCAATTAAAAGCAGAGAGAAGAATGCGACTGTTTAAAGCATCCTCAGCCCATGTCAGACTGGTTTCCTCAGCCTGACTTTTTCCAAAGTCATTTATTATCTTGATCTGTCTGTATGAGAGTGATCTCAGTGGAAGGCACCTTACGGGCTAGCTTTATAGGACTCTGACACCCGGATGTGAAAGATAGATTTGAGGATCCCTTTGTATCTATTTGCCAGCTGTAAGATAATCTGCTGATGAGATTTCTTACACTCTGTTAATATGGATTAATGAAACTAATAGCCTAAAGAAAGAAGTGTGTTCTACATTTTCACTGAAATATGGCCAGATTGTTTGATATAACACAAGAAATCCATACGCAATATCTTCCAGGTCTCACAGCATAAAATCTTTCAAATCAGGACCAAAGAGAGCTGTCGTCTCATTTGCGAAACCTAACATTTAGCATATCAGATTAATCAGAAATACTTGCACACAAAGGAAGTCTTCCCACCAGTACCACCATTTTCCACAGTAAACTAGACAGGTTGGACATCTGTAGGACTTCGTAGATGTAGTTTTCTGTTCTCTAGACAGATCTGCTAATGTCATTAGGCACAGACACTGGGGTGGGTCCCCCATTTTCTTTGGCCCGAGATTTGACCTCCCCTAAAAAGCTGTACTAAAAGCCAGCAGGCACCAATTTAGTTCCTTGCTTTTCCATAAGCAACAGGGCCAATGGCAAACAGTCAAAGTATTCCCTTAGAAGCTTGAGGTGGCATTAATATGAGCTTGGGACTTTACCAGGTCTTTGAGTACAGAGTTTAGACTTTTCTACCGTAACATTACACATATGAATGTTCTGAAGCTTCCATTACCTGCAGGCTTTTTTAAAAACAGAAGAATGTTTGATTTGGATGGTTCCATTAAATAAGGGGATATTAATGGATTATACCCACAGCCTCAAAAGTAATTGCCAGTTGTCTACAAGTGACTACTTCTATATGAAGGCCAAAATTATCAGAGCAAACCACAAACAGTAGTTCATAAGCACTGAACATGTGCTCCCTGTTTATCTTTCTAGGTCAGTACCTCCAGTCTAGTCAGAACCTTTATTACTTCTCAAATACAAAGACAGCAGTTAGAATTCAGAAACTCAGCTTTATTTACAAATGAATGTCCTGCTTTGGGGCAATTATTGCAGCATGGCCACCCTAAAGACATATACACACTCATACCCTGACCTAAAACAAGTGTATTTGGAAGAGAGCAAGAAAAATGGTATACTGAAAGTTCCTTAGCAGTCCTATTGTACAGGCAAATAGAGGGCTTCAGATTTTATTTAGTACTGATTCCTTCATGAGCACATCATCCCCAAAGCCAAACTACATTATACATATATAAATACATGTGTATATATATGTGCATGTAAAAACATAAAGTTTGCATATATTGCTTTTACTGTATAATGCTACAAAAATACACTGCAAAGGGAAATAGAAACAAAATACTAAAAAAATAATTTGAATGCAAGAAAAAAGTTCATCTGAACCTCTTATGGTCTGAAGCATCATAATGTGAATTACCATTTCAGCAGTGCCAACCTAATAACATGATGGTAAACCAACAAGATAATACTCAACAGGAAACATAAAAAGTGCATCTGAATAGAACATATCAGTTCCAAAGTCTGAAAAAAATTAGCTAAATAAATACCTAGAGAGAGCGCTCTTGTTTATGCATAGAGCTTCAAGTGAGATTAATGCACCTTAAAACTTTTGTAAATAGCTAACAGGGCAGTTCTACCCTCACGGGAGCATTTGTGTCCGAGTGCTATAACGAGTAATGGAGACTGCTTGGATGTTCACAGCAAAGTATCGTAACTCCTGTTAACTGTGACTGGACGCACACAGATTTGGATCTGATGCATAATGCTAGGCACTCAAGTTTGTACAAGTCTGCCAAAACACCTATACCATACACTTGCACATAGCCCACAAATTGCTCCACCGTCTATGCAAACAGTTATAAACCTGAAGCTGCCTCAGTGGAAATAAAACATATGCACCAGCCATGCCTGACTGGGAGTATATCTGTTCTTAATACCTATACAGCAAGCAAAGGCTTCTCAGACTTTTTTTTTTTAAACTTTTATTCAGCTCAATTAAAAACAAAACAAAACAATATTTTTCTGTTTTTCCCCTCTTCCCCATTTNGACTGGGAGTATATCTGTTCTTAATACCTATACAGCAAGCAAAGGCTTCTCAGACTTTTTTTTTTTTAAACTTTTATTCAGCTCAATTTAAAAACAAAACAAAACAATATTTTTCTGTTTTTCCCCTCTTCCCCATTTTGTGTCATTTTTTAAGTTTGTATTTTACAGTAGATACACATAATATAGATGAGAAAGTACCTGTATCAGCACAGAAAAATCATTCTGGACATGAATATTCTAATGCTAATGCATAGTATATTTATTTTCAGAGTAGTTGTAACTTGAGTACTCTGGGCATCTTCAAACACAAACACAGTTGCATCTCTAGGATGAAGTCTCACATAATAGGGTAAACATAGTTTAAGAAATAGAACAGAATAAGAATATGAGCAACACCTCTTGTTATTTGCACCACTGTTGCCTCCACACCTTCGCAAAACTATCCAATTCTTCCTTTGGGAAGCTGACCCTTTGAAAAAAGTAGCAGAACTGTGGGTTGCGTTATTTACTTCAATGTTTTGAAATTTTGATATATCAACATTGACCTCTGACAAAGAACCAAGAGAGCCAAAGAGCAGGTGGAACAGTGTAAGAATGCATTAATAGATCTGAATGCAAAAGCTCAACTAGTTGGAAAAAGCAACCCATCAGATCATCACAGCAGTTCTGAGAACACAGAGATGCCCAAAGTAAACAACAAAAGATTTGGGTATCTTGAAAGAACTACACGAAGATTAGAAATTCAATAGAAAGGCCTCCTTCAAGAAAAGATGGGCATAATAGTCACTCCCAAGAAGTTCATGATTTTGTAAGACTGGCCTCTTGTCAGGATCCTGTTTTTAGGTAGGATGACAGAACAGAAATCAAGTTCTTAGCATGCAGTGGTATCAAATTGGAAGAAATAACAAATTATGAGCAACAACATAATGAGATACGGAAGCCATTTGATCTTTCAAAAAACCAAGTTAGTAGATATTAAATGCAATTTGGTGGGAGTATTCACCCATGAAGGAAACAAAACCTACAAAATGATAAAATACTATAGTCTGCTGATCAAGGAAAGATTACTTTGATTACTTTGAAAGTATATTATATTGAAATAATTGCTGGTAGAAGAAGAGAGTTGTTTGTCAGAAGGAAAGCAGACAGGCATTCTCATGTGAATTTAGCATTCTCCAACCACATGGCTATGGTTATCGCATAACAATCTAAATCCCATTTTATTTTAGGTATGAAATGGGATCTCTGTGTTTCTGAGATGTCAGCGTCTCTACTAATTGAAACAAAGTCAACTTCTTGGGTGGTGAAACAGTGTTACTAAAGAATTTTAGACTTCAAAATAGCTCTTACTAAAGAGCTGTTCAGATTGATGGGCTTTGAGTCAAATTTTATCTGTACAGAAGACTTTGAAAAGGATTAGTCCACACACAAGGACCAGACACCTACATATATACTGGAAGGATGATATAGTCAGGACTCTCTCCATCCCTAAAAGCATCACTGAAATTCACAGCTGTTACCATCGTTATGATAGCTTTCCACATTACATGTTTCTGGTTTGCGTGCCATGTGACCACCTGCAGAGCAGGCAGGGTGGGTTTATTCTAGCCAAAAATCTATGAAGTCCGTCTAATTTGATTAATACGGACCAGAACAATTTAAAAAACAAACAAAAAAAAAAAACAAAAACAAAAAACCCAAACCAAAACAACAACAAAAAACCCCAAAAACAAAAAAAAACCCTCACAACAATTAGAACACAGAATTCAAACCTTAGAAGCTAATATAGAGGAGAGAAAAAGCAAGTATTCTACCAAATGTTAAACAGATTAGGCCAAAATCTGTCACCAGCAATATCTTCAGATGTGTCATACTAGCATTTAGCCATAACAGAGGGGTATAAATGGCTTTCTGAAGTCTTTCCATACTTTTTTTCTCCAGCCTAGGACGTCCATGGACAAGAACTGAAACTCTTCTCATTTAGGAGGACAAATACCTTCCAATACACTAGTGTGTTGCCATTACGGAAAGCAATGTTTCAAGCAGGCAACATTTTTTTCTAAACTACCCTGAAAAGTTGTAAAGGCAAGCTGAAAGAAAATGAGTGCTACAATTAAGGTTTAAAGTGGTTGAGAACTGAACCCCAAGCATCTGATGTGAGACAGCATGGCAAGGGAAGGGGGAAAGGAAGTGACAGAAAACAAATGGAATGCAAGCGGAAAAACCCAAATAGTCTAAGTCTCAAATTCTTCTCAGTGCCTGTACTTTGGGGTCCTCATTTGGCAGAATGAATAAGAATTTTTTTTCCTGGAGCTAAGAGTAATTTTCCTTCTTTCCCTCTCTTTCTACATCTTTGCACTGCCTTTGGCATAACAGAGAAAACAAAGTTAATAACAAAGAAAGGACTAGATTTCTTTAAAATCTTTGTCAATTGTAATTCAGCTTTAAATGGACTCTTGTCAGTTAGGGAATTGGTCTCAATTATACTTCTTATGAATGTGAGAACACAAAGTGTGAACTACAAAATATGACTTTATTTATCAGCATTGTATGAGCTGCCCTACGGGATCTCCCCTTTCTTTTCCGTTTCACCCTCCTTGTAGTGCTTTTGTCATTATGGCACCATACCTCAGGATTGCTGTTTATCTGAAGACTCTTCTAGAGGCAAGAACTGGGAACAAAAGAGGGAAGAAAAGGGAGGAGGGAAAAAAAAAATCTCAGGTTCGTGGCTTTGTCTGTGTGCTTACATCCATATGCTTTTTTTTTTCCCCTTCCTGCTGCCTTCTGCCAACCAAACTTTAAAAAATTATATTCAGTGTCTGCTATTGTATTGAAACATCTCAGGCAGTTCATCAGTCTATCACAGCTAATACTGATTTTAGTGTTTAAATAAAAAGTGAATACTTTTTCTCTGGCTCTTAAATATATATACACACACATTGCTCCTAAAAAATGCCTAAAAACTCACTTGCAAGTACTTCGACTGACATCAACATCGTCTGGAGAACACGGTTCCTGTAGAATATCCGTTCATGTAGGTGCTACTAGTCTTCCCTTGAAAAGAAAAGTTTGTTTATATTGAGTGTCATTCATTCACTTTCATCTTCACCCACACAGAAGAAAGTGCCAAGATTCGACTTTCAAAGGGATCAGACCTTTGACCAACCTGACTTTCCCCACAGGCTGAGGAAGGTTCAAAAGAGCAATAGAGGAAGTCTGACCTATCCTTGTTCTGTGAAACAGACGGTAAACGCAAACTATTAAGAAGCATGGCTTCGCTGCTCAACACAAAAAGGACAATATTAAAGAATGCAATGAAGAGTTTCCCAGACCCTCGGCTCTTAAAAAGATGATCCATCGCTTTGATAGAAATTCCAATATTGCACTAAGCATAAATGACAATATTAAATTTGCAAAGAGAAACTGAAATCTTAACTGAAGGTGGAGTAAGACACTGGCTGATTGGACTAGTAGTTTAGTTGTTATCATAATGCTAAAAAAGGTAAGTTATAGGTCTGAAAGACTAAACCGAGCTAGAAGACAGTAAGTACAATGGAGAATATAATTTCTAAGTTTAGGGACAGAATTCTAATGATGAAATAATGGAAGTATGAAATAAAAGGATTAAAATATCAGAAACAGCCCACTAGACTTTTCAGCCCCTAAACAGCTTTGAAAATCTGATCTATCGGCACTTTTGAAAATTTTATCCCAAAGCTTTCTACCAAAATATCTCAATGCAAAGAATGCCAATCATATACCTTCAGCCTTATTGCAGTCAGTTCTACAGCTAGGTAATTTTTCTTCAGTCTTAGAACCTGCAATGTAGCAAATAACCATGATCTACAGAATTTTTATTTTTTAATTAATGATGATGCCTTAGTTTGGGGTGCAAATAGTCAAGATAGAAAGTGTAAAATCATGTAACAGGCCAAAGAAAAATTGCCTTGAATAGTAAACAGAAGAAAACTAATGTAATCAGGATGAAGTTGGAAATGTGCTGACTGTGGGCGTTGGAAGTGAGGTAGTTGAGATTGAGAAAGAAAGCCGATGAGAATAGTGTAAATGGGGTGTTGAATGACTTAACCACTTATTTCCTTGCTTTTTGTTTGTGTTGGCATACAGGAAGTCTAGCAATCTTAACCAGAAGCTGATAAAATCTGAGTGTGTGGCTAGGTAGACAGAGAAGTAGACAAATACAAGTGTAATATACATTATCACAGAGCATAAATAACATTGGCTAAGAAACTAGAACAGCTTTGTTTCACGTATCACAAAGTAGAAACAGAAGTACTGTGTAGCAAAATACAACACATAGCTGAATGGAAGTGAAAAAAAAAATTGAAGACTTCTGTGATTTTAGCTCAACAGGAGGCAGTAGCACTTGCAGACTTGTTTAAAAGTAGTTCAAAATACCTCGTATACCTTTGTATATAAGACATCCTGTTAGTAAGCAATGACACACTGAGAAAAATTTGAGACACGGGGACTGGCCCACCTGAACTGAAAGAGACAAGTAGAGTTTGGAGACATTCACTGCAGAAGGACAAAGGAATATGTTTTAGGAATGACTGATATCAGGTCTCTTGAGCTTCAACAGAACTCATGAAAAGGTGCCATGTTCAAAAGAGTAAATGACAACATGGAAAACAGGTAAGCGGGCTATATTATATAATACTCTATCTATAACAAATCATCAGAGCACATGGGAATTGCAATAGGGAATAGGACCCATTCAGAAAGGCTCCAAAAGCACCTACTGTATTTTTTTTTAAGTGATAAGGTATCTTGTTGTTCCTGCACAACAAGTTCTTTGCCACAATGTCCTAAGCCAACACAAGGTAAATACTTTGTGATCTTCCTTTGAAAGTGCAAAGCATATTCCAATATAGAGCATTCTGCATGGTTAAAGAACTTTTGAGAAGAACTACTATGCAATGCTTAGGAAACCAGCCTGAATGGCAGACTGTGTGACAGTATCATCTCTTCTGCTTTTCTGATCGGTTTTGTTCCTGTCATTGCTATACTTAGAATACATATTGCTCTGAATACTCTAATATGATATATTTCTTTGCTGGTCTGAAGTGATCAACATCTCAGTATTCTTTGTTCAATTGTCTGAACAAAAAAAGAAAAAAAAAAAAAAAAAGGCTTTTTCCCCCTATAATAAAAATGAAAGTTCATGACTACCTGGAAAGGCAAGTATGGCAATGGGTATGTCTCTATTGAGATGTTTGCAAAAGCAGGGAGAAACGTAGAGTGGAGGGTAATCACACTGCCAGTGTCTAACAAAGGAGAACAGGCAAATGCCCTATATCATCAGATGGGCTCCTCTTGAGGTTAACTTAGGGGAACAGAATTTTCCTCTCTGAATGATTTTGAAGTGTTTTCTTTGTCTTTCTTGCCCCACTTTTTTTTTTTGTTTCGGTTTGGGGTTTTTGGGGGGTTTTTGTTTGTGTTTTTGGTTTTGTTGGTTGTTGGGGTTTTTTTTAAGTTTCCCAGCTAGACCTTGCAATTGCAGACCTAAAGAAAAATCATTGTGAGTTCGTTCTTCCTGTGAATTGGACCACAAAGACAGATTTCCTATTTGTTTAAAAGGAAGGGTCCGAGTCCTGGAAGATGCTGAGTGGTCTTAGCTTGATAACTTAGCAGATCAGAAAATCAGTTGCCAGCAGTATAGATGCAATTGCTTTTTATTACTTAGTCTGACACCTCTCTGTCTCTCTTCAGCAAACTTTTCTCCTCCCAGCCTGTTCTACCCACCTCACCATCTCCATACAACCTCTTGCTGCTTTACTCTTCCGAACACCACATCCGTGTGTGTAACACACGTGTGTGTAACAGCCCCCCAGGTTCCTTCCTTCCCAGGATAGCTGGGAAATAATGGGGGAGCTCTTTAGGGGTGGGTTTTCTTCACACAGAGTCCACAGTCTTAATAACCAGTAAGGGTGACATATCAAAACAGTGACAAAGAGTGTCCAAGAGACCCTTTTAGTCAGAGTAATACAGCCAATTCCTCTCTGCCCATTCCAGGGCATGGCCAGAAGCTGGACACTTCACTGTATCACTTTTGTCATTGTTCTGTATCACCACGGCAGAGCTTTCTCCCAAACAGCATGCATTCTGAAAATGTCTTTTTTAAAGGCTGAAGTCATATTTCTAAAGAAAATCATAAATTTTTGTAAATGAATAGTGTCATTTTTAAAACCTGTATTATACTCTATCAAGACACAATTTACCATTAGACAAGTGACGCATCAAGAGCTTAATGAAAGTGTTAAGGTAAGTGTTTGGTTGAAGACAGTATTTCAACAGGTACATTTCAAAGTTCTAATGCAAATAGAATTAAATACACCCTTACACTTGCGTAGCTGAACACTTCAAGTTTAAAAAGAACTGTGCCAGTCTGCTATAGTAGCTTATTCCAGACTTTCCTATCTCTGTGATATAGTGTGTATGAATTGTATAACATTACCCAAAAATTTAAAGTTATAATAGCAAAAAAACCCCTCTCCAAACAAGTTAAGAACTGTCTTTCAGCCAGTATGCATGGCTGTCTACATAAATTAATTCAATGAACAGAATACAGAATACCATTAACATTTTTTCTGCATCTATCTTCATTTTCTAAGCAGCTCAGTTAAAAAAAAAATAGTGCTGTTTCTTACTCATTGCCGTGAGTTTCATATGTTAAACAAAGACAGAGCAACCTTAAGCCTTTTGATAAATATGATGCTGTGGTAACTGCAGCATTCACTTCGTATCCCATTTCTCCAATTTCCTGTCAGCCAGATGTCACTTGCAATGCAAACACCAGAAAAATATGAAATAATAATTTCATACATCATCTATGCGAGCACGAGCCAGTCAAACATTCAATACAAATTCAAAATGCTACTACACATAAAGCAAATATCATCCAAATAATATTTAGAATGATTGAAAGGCTTTTGATTTGGAAGTGTATACTCTTAAGCTAAGTGGTCCCCAAGACCATCTAGAAAATTCAATTGTTTCATTTAAAAATGTTTTCTGCCCAAAATTATATCAAATCCTAATGTCTCAGTAGAAACACATGGGATTGGATTGCTGACTGGGCGCCTGATGTCAAAGAGGAATCTAATTTTCCAATGGCATTTCCTCATACTGTCTCACCAAAACACAAAATTGATAAAATTTTAATGGATAATTTTCAGAGCAGGACATTAGCCATCGTGCTGGGAAATAGTGCAGGAGAACACCATGTAGCATCACAAAGGCAATGTATCAGAAGACAGTTTGAATAAATATTAATATACAGTGCATGCCTTACATTCTGTATTTTTCCCTTGCAAGCAGAAACAGAATTCAGAAGGTAAGTTTTGCACTAACAGGCACATCTCTCTTCCCCTCCTGTTCCAGGGCATTTTTTACAAGTGATCTCTTAAAAATGTAGGTGCAATACATTACTTAAAAGGGCACAGTGTTCATCTTTTACTGGGGTGACACAGTCACACTCAACACAGTCCTCTTCTGATTGAAATCAATTGCGAAAGTCATATTGGCTTCAATGACTACACCACTAAACACTTCATATAACAAAATGCTTTTGTTAAGTAACTCTACAGCAAAGATTGCAGTGATGGAATAAATGAAATATCACCCTTCTGGATCTCCTGATGGGGCTAAGTACTGCAAGCATTGAATATAACACCAAAAGCCATGACATAACACAAGATGACAAGGACTAAATCCTATTCCTGATGACAAAGAAGTTATACTAGGGAGAAAGGTACTCATTAACTGTATTATGTTATCACTCAGTAATGATGCAAAATATGTGGATGGCAATGTGCTATTTAAAATGTGTTCTTTTCTAAAGAATTTCCCTTTTGATTAGGTTAGATCATTAATCATGCAAAATTTGAGACTTCTTCAGAAAATACAAATGGACAAGTGAAAAAAGTGAAATAAGATTTTACTAACCTTTCTAATTTACTTTGAATTTATAATGAAAGTGTGTATTGGGTTTACNGCGGCAGAGACGACGTGCGATGGACTGACTGCAGCCCCCGTTCCCTGTCCCCCTGCGCCGCTCGGGGGGAGGAGGGAGAGAAATCGGGAGTGAAGTTGAGCCCGGGAAGAAGGGAGGGGTGGTGGGAAGGTGTTTCAAGATTTGGTTTTCTTTCTCATTACCCTACTCAGTTTTGATTGGTAATAAATTAAACTGATTTTCCCCAATTTGAGTCTGTTTTGCCCATGATGGTAAATGCTGGGTGATCTCCCTGTCCTTATCTCAACCCACGAGCTTTACATTACATTTTCTCTCCCCTGTCCAGCTGAGAAGGGGAGTGATAGAGCAGCTTTGGTGGGCACTTGGCATCCAGCCAGGGTCAACCCACCACACTGGAACAGGATTAGTGAATAGGATTGGCCCAGCTTCCCAGCAACCATTTCATGTCATTTATTACTAGCTGGGTTTTGACATCTATATATATATATATTCTATATGTATTTAGGTGATTGTTTATGCCACTACAGAGAGGAAGAGTAGCATTTATGGTTAGGAGACCTATATTTGCTTTCATCAAGACTTAACCATTAAAAAGTTTTACTAAATTTCTAAGTAAAACTTGCAGAACATTAAAAAGACCACAACAAAGGAAATCACAGTGATGAAACTGGAGAGGTTTAATCTTCTGGTGGAAAAAAATGGCCTGTCCACACCACATGCCAAGTTTGCCACAGGTTAGGATTTTTCTTTTATAGTGATTTGAAAAACATCACTGAAGTTAAAGACTAGGGCTGGTCATGTAGCCAAAGATACCTCCGTACCTACAGCTTCCTTTCAGAAATGCTCAGTTTTATTTCACTACTCAGAGGCCAGAGCCATTCTGAAGAAGAAATGAATATTTTTGTAAGTTCTTCATGGTTCACTGCATGCTTTCTTCCAGTTAGCCTTGGTAGGAGACTTCTCTAGATCTAGTCAATGATATGCTTTTGGCACAATGCAAAAGCCATGCTAGAGCTTGATGAGACATAGCTTCCCCAAACCCCAGCTACGAGTGGAACATAACTAACCTATAATTGCCGATCCCATGGACCAGTCAGTTAGTTATGCCCTTTCGCAATGCTTTCATCATTTCTGCAACAACAGTCTGGCAGACTGCCACATCTAGTCCATCCTCCATGCCAGTCACCTTTGTTCCTCCTGCAACTCAAAGGAGTTCCCCTTTCTAGTACCAAAAACAAAAGGGGGAAAAAACCAGAAGGCTGAGCTGGATGCTTTTTCTTTAGTGTGAGTAGGGGAAACAAGACTCCCCTGCTCCTTCTTTCCCGCTCTATTCTAATTCTGTACAATTGGAAGGGAGTATCTGTTCTCTCTATTCTTCAAAGGCAGCAGAGGAAAGCTCTGCTTGCATTGCATAAAGGTTCAACTGGGAAAGGTATCCAGTCCAGAGAGGACTGAAATTCTCAGAGGGCTGGCAAGATCTCTATTGTCTTGATTTGGCTGCTGACAGTAATGAAATCTAAACAGACTTTTATTAACAAGCCTTTTCACACCTCCTCTGCTCTCAGCAGCTGAGCTCAGCACAGAGAGACAGACTATAACGCAGTAACTTTGAGAAGCTTTCTGTGCCTCTCTTAAATGGAGCATTCATTGGTTACCTAACTGTGCATGAGTACAATACAGCATAGGCGTCAGCTTCTGCCAAAACTCTATTACTGGAGGAAATTGCA
This sequence comes from Scopus umbretta, assembly GCA_013400535.1. Lineage (NCBI taxonomy): Eukaryota > Metazoa > Chordata > Aves > Pelecaniformes > Scopidae > Scopus > Scopus umbretta. The sequence continues at coordinate 38,619 of VZTL01061715.1, read as the reverse complement.
AAATTGACAGATTTGCCATCCTCAAGTCATAATGGCCTGAGAATGAAGAGGAGAGTGAAACAGCCAATTCCCCCAGTAGACTTTGCTCTGCATGCTGGCTGATCTGCACTGATAGGCCCTGGTACTTCAAGGGCTCGGAAGAACTCTTTAATTATCAAATTGACTTATGAGTCTACTTCCAGCTTTGCAAACCCCACCAAACTTTTATTTTAGCCAGGAAAAAAACACACTGAAAACACACCTTAGCTGCCAACACTCTTCCTCCTCATTTCTAGAGAAATGTTAAGTCTGAGACTTGTAGTTTTATCCTTACAGTTTGTCCCTTCACCTCCTCAAAAGGATTTCCCTTCTCTCAGTGCCACCTCTCTTCTGGTTCTCTCCTTCTAAGACTTTGAACTTTCTAAGTAGGCGGATTAGATGGATAGCTAGCTGTCCAAGAGTACAAGACTTTGTGGGTCATATTCAGAATACCTAACACAAGGTGGGTAGATGCTGGAGCTGATAGAGAGAAGCAGGCATAACAGAATTGTTACAGAGGCTGTTGGCAGTTTGAATAACCGGTGCATTTGTGCAACCTAACTACGTATTTTGACTCTACTCAAACAACACACCCCCTTTGTGTAACTTGCCAGTGGCTTCCTATAGCACCCACTTAATCAAATAAAATCTGAATTTATTACAGTAAGTTCTTAACACGATGAAGAAGGAGCCCTGCATGCAGAAATACACTGCGTTGGTTTCCGCAAGCTGGACTTATTGACCCACTACAGGGATAAATGATACCATAAACGCCACTTTGCAATGTTTAACCTTGAAAACGTGCAACTGGGCATAGGATGGTCGTACGTGTCTGTATTCCCTTTGCTTAAAGGCTGTTTAGATATACATCTGCATCTCCGAGACAAAGTACTTGTTAATTACTTCATGTTTGCACTGTACTTTCAGGAAGGAAAAAGCTATATAAGTGCTAAGTGCTATTAACATCATCCCCTTCTATTTTTCTCTCTCAGCTTTTAAGTGAATATAGTGCTTCTGAAAGTTGTTGGATTGACAGCCCTGGAGACTGAAGTCTAAAGTGTAGCACACCCGCTGAGCCAAACAGAACTAAAACGTACAAAAGCTTCTCACCAAATTTTAAATACATGCTTCATTTAGTTATTGTTATATGGCTGGGTGTAATACTAATACTGAAAGTTTTGCTGCTCCCATTTATTTGTTCTAAACATCAGTTCAAACTCTTCATTTTCTACTTTCAAAAATAATTTATTGCTGATGCGCGACACTCCAGAGACTGCTTCACTGCCTTCAAAATCCCACATTACAATGGAACGCTGTTGACGCATAACTTCATGCCACTGCAGTCAGGTACAATGCTGCATCCTGGCATTCACTTTGCACATCACAGAAAAGTACATTAGCTAATCTCATACAGTTTTAGTACTGATCACACTAAGTTCTTGGCTGCAGAAATCCTACTCTATATTATAATCTAAATCTGAAGCTAGGAAACTTCCGATAGAAGATCTGCTCCTTTAGTTAGGAGCAGTAGCATTTCTCAGAAGACTAAGTCAATACTGAGACAACAATTCAACATTTCCTGAGAAATGGAGCATTTTGTTTTGATTTAAACCCTCTAGATTTCCAGGAGTAGACTGTTAACCAATGAAGTGGCTTGGGTTTGTTTGGTTTGTTTTGGGGTTTTTTTTTTGTTGTTGTTATTTTTTTTAAATTCACTTTTTAAAAATCCTTTTTAGTACTCGTAAAGACAAATCTTACCTTCTGAGAAATCTCTGTACAAATACATTCAGCTCACTCATAAAGTTTCCCCATGATTTCAGCTAGGGCTGCCACTCCTTCCAGGAGACCGCCCTTCCTGCTTTCTTGTAAACAGGTTCTCTGAATTACATAAACATTTACTAGCTGTAGGCTTCTCACTCTCCTTTTATCCACTTTCTGCTTGCCTCCAGATGCGACTCCTTCAGATGTAAGTGAAGGGACTGATCCCCATTGAGTAGAGTGAGCACATGAGATGCAGAACACCTGCAGTGTGCAGAGCTGCTACTAAGAGCTGCTGTTTCAGATACTTCCAGAACATTCCTTCACTTGTCTTGACAGGTCCTGAAAAGCAAATTTGGTGCCTGGGTCATCTTCAGTCCTGAGTAACTTCAAGACCTGGCACTTACAGAAAGTAATTCCTTAGCATTTCCAGTTACTTTTCAGTCCAGGAAATGTCTCAGGGTTTCTTGTCAGGGCAGGCTGGTCTTTTATGATTTTCAGTTTGCAATGCTGCTCCTTTCTATTTCATCTTGACTTAATGTCATTAGTCTTCTTTCACAGAAACCTGAGCATTCTTTTCCTAATTTATCTAGATGGTACCCTGACAGCAGCTCCCTTGATCAAGACTTTGCCATTTATGTCTCTTCTCCCGTTAATCATTCTCTGAAATGAGATTTGTAGTAAAAGAGAATTAAATCAAGGCTGACTGCCTTCAAATTTCTTGACTTTCTGAGATTCTGGATGCTCACTCAGGCCAGGCCCTTTGGAGACCCTGTGCTTTCTCTGGTTTACTAAACAGGCTGTTAGGGCTATTTTCCTATACTGGAGGTTCAAAGCAGGTTTCACCATTGGTGACTAAGGAGAGGTTTACAGGATGCAGCTATGACACCCAGACACCTTGCTGTTTGATAGTTGTCCCAAAAAGTATCCATCTTTTTCTATTTCTGGTTATACATCTAAAAAATTGAATTTGGAGGCAAAGTGGCCACATGGTAATTTTTCTTGTCTTTGTTTCTTGAAAACAAGAATTCTCTATTATCGAAAATGTCTCCACTGAACTCCAGGTTCCCAGCTGTCCTCTTTCCTTCATATATTGATTTTCTATCACTTCATATGTGGGGAGAAGAAGGTAAAAGACTAATGATTTGCTGGAAAGTGATATTAAAAAACCCCACAACTTTGTACAAATGTGGTCTATACCTTATGTTTATCTGCCTCATGTTTCATGAGGTCCAATTCTGAATGAAAATCTCCAGCTTCAGCAAGAGCTGAAAATCTCAACAAGAAACCTCCAGGATCTCTTCTCAGCCAGATGATCCATCTGATACAGGTCAGACTTATTCTCTGGTGCCAGCAAATTTTTGCAAATTAAATTTTTGTCCCTCTGTCTAAGGCATCTGTGGCCTGGTCCCTAAAAGTCTGAAAGGCCAACCATGCCCATCGTCTCCATTTCTCTGACCAGTGGAAGGCTCTACATTAAGAGAAAAGCTCATTGGTGAAGGAGATGAAACTTTCATCAACTTGAATTGCCCCGTGGGAATAAAAAAAATACTACAATATTTAGCACCTTCCACCTCAATGCGAGGCACATTTCTTTATGACTTTGCTGGCATAAACACGGATATAAGACAAGCCTAAACTTACTTAAACAAGAAGTGTTATCGACCACCTTCTCCCAGCTTGGGGAAAGGTAGGAATTGAAAATAGATGTGCAGCCACATTATTTCGTTCAAGGCTAGGAGGTGCTGAAGTTTTACAGTGCACAATATCTTATAGGAGTGCGTGTGTGTGTGTGTGTGTGTACAAAATAGTTGTAAGACTACATATGGGTCTACATATGTACAGAACAGCGTATAAAAAAAACCAAAAGACAAAGAACAAAAAAACATTAGGACTTTTGTGACATCTCATACAACAGACCCGCATTGGTGGTTAAGCCAGAAATGATCATCCAGCTTTGTCAAACACCACTGATTTTTATGAGGAATAGGTGTACAGCCTGCTAAATTCAAGGCAAATCATCATCCAGTTTCTTGTAGTACAAATGGCTGCATTTAAAGCATGTTCTCGCTATTAGGTCTAAAGCATTACAAGACCGAAATGTTCTGTATCTCATCTCAAATTTTCAAACAATCCAATATCCAGGCTATATATAGATATATTCTTGCTGTTCAATCTCTTAAAAATCAATCAATATTAATGTGTCTGCCTTAAACTTTTAAGGTCATTGTCTCCCTTCTGACATCTTTAACTACATCAACATCACATTATATCATTATAGACTCATGAAGCAATGTACTTTTACATTTTTGCAAGATAATGTCTCTTTTGTGTTCCGGTTTTTATCATAATATAAATCTTGAAATGTAATTTGCATATCTTTTGTTTAGCAAAGGAGACCCCCATTTAAGACTTTGTCATTTTAATACATAGACTTAAAAGTGGATGACTTTTTAAAGGAAATGCACCAAAATATTCCAATTTATTCTTCAACTGAAGCGGCTGCTGCATCAGTAAATTAGTAAATTCCCTTAACAATACACTTGCTAACAATTATGGTCTGCCTGCCTTGGTCTCGCTTGACAGTAGGGCTGCCATCTGTTGAGAAGTCCATTCATGGATTTTAAAGGGCTATTTATAGGTTTTTATTTTAAACATTGCAAAATACCTCTTTGCTCTTCACCCTTCCCTCCACTTATTGTGTCTTTCCTGCCCTCTGTTCATCTTTCTTTCCACCTTGCTAGAGAGTACCGGTACACTTCCAACATTGAACTGTCTCCCTGCACCACCAGCCACATCACAGCAAAAGGCTTTCAGGTACATTCAGTTCTGAGGCAAGTCTGGTCCATTTTTAATGGCCGAGGTGCTCAAGCAGAGAGGAGGGAGGCCACTTATGGAGAGGAATGGACAGAAATGAACAGGATCAATCAAGAAATTCAAAAGCAGTGACGAAGGAAACAAAATCAAGACGATGAATAGGAAAGGGATGCTAGGAGCCCCAGCTCTGGATAGATGGATATTTCATGAATTCCTTCAATAAATAGGGAACCTCTAGGGAAATTCAACACCTGGCAATCTTAGTGGATAGTGGTGCTACAAAGAAAGCATAATGTTCACCCCTCTGGTAAACTCAAGCAATTAAACCCCCTTAAAAAAAAGGCCCTCTTAGGCTTTCTGCCCAGTAAACTCACAGTGAAAAGCAACTTTAATAAATGTTATAAATCTCACCTCTGAGCCAACAGGAAATTCAAATGTTTGCATGTGCAGGAGCCAGGGAGCTGCTGAAAAAAAAAGGTAAATGTGTATATTAGAATAGGTTATGCCCATACTCCGACTGGACAGCTGCAGAAGCACGAGGCCCACAGACATGACAGGTTTTGGACAGCATCCTTTCTCGTGCCACCTTTGACCATTTCTGTTTGTGTTATGCCAGTCTTCTCCTTTCTTTGGGAGTGGACAAATTGGTTTAGTGATGAGTTTGCTGGCTCAATGAATTCAGGATTACTCTTTATCATGCAACATTATCTAAAAGCAGTTTTGAGTTTCAATGTTTTAGACATAAAACTAAATAAAGAAAAGGAAACAAATATCTGTGGTTTGTAAAATGAAAAGATCAAAGAAAAGAGACTGCAGAGAATTTTTGATCAACACCCTGACAAGGGGTGTTAGTTTTAATAAACAGTAAGAATTTTAGGCCATTATGAAGTATGAGATGCAGTGTCAGCTGTGTTTCTAATTTCCTTTCTTGCCTTTACTGCTGTTATATAAAGCTCTGTAGTGACGAAAAACATTTATTGAAAAAATCTGAGCGCACCATTCGGGATTACGTTACTTCATCTGCACAGAGCCTTCCCAGCCAATGAGAAATATTTCTTCCTCCACCCTCCATGGTGCCAAGAGCTGCAGGCACATTCTGCATACGGGACAAACCACTGGACAGAGATGCACTTGTAGAAGTGAATAAGGATTTTGTTATTGGGTCTGAAGACTAAATGATCACGGAATGCTCTTCAGTTTGATTGTTGTTCTTTTAAAGCCATAGAAAAATGCAGCCAGAGCTTTGCACACATTTTTTAAAAGTGAATTTAAGAATATAAAAACAATACATATTTGGCAACATATCCCGTGAGAAAGAGGTTTTCTGAAAAATTTCTGGTAACATGTTGTCTACCAAGCTATGAATACTATACATTTTGTCTACCACACACTCTACAAGCTTATGAAAACACAAAAGGCCATGAAAATTAAGATGAAGAAAAAGTGAATGAGAGACAGAAGGCTGGATGGAAATAAGTTATATTTGCTGCATAAATTATTCATGGGAATCAGGGCAGAGGCCTGTTCATTCTCCCACTCTTAATTCTTGGGGCTCTTCAGCTGGGCAGAGAGGGTCATATGAGAGAAGTCTCTGCAGAAATCTCTTCATCAGCCTTGAAAAAAGCTGGGAATTAATTATTTTATTACAAGATGGGCACAAGGAATGAGTCTCTCTTTGTTATAATGACTCCATCTGTGGCTTTCCACCTACAGTATTTTTCTTTAGGGGATTATCAAGATTATTAGTAATTATTACTAATAAACCATTACTATGAATAATGGTAATTACAGTATCGTTTAAGGAACCTAGTCATAATCACTGTGGAAAACTTATGAGCACAGTGAAGACCAAGGCTTTGCAACAGCACATCTAAATCTCCTAAGAGAAAATGAACAAGCACAGAGTTAAACTCCAGAGAGCACAACACTCAAAGCCTTTCCTCCCTAAACTGCCAATGACAGCATCAAATCCAGTGTCTGTCAACTGACAAATAACTGACAAATTTTAGCAATTATTTTTGTTTTAAAAAAAAAGAAAAATAAAACAGTGATTCTTTTCTCTCTAAATTTTAGGATTTGGGAAGATTGGTAGAACCACATAATCCCATCTCTAGCCCCAAAAAGTTCTGGCTGTGTGACATCTCTGATTACAGTAAATATTGTATATAAAAAGCAGTGCAGATCCAGAGAGCAAGTGGAACATGGATGTATGGAGAACATTCAGCCATTATAGATATTCCACATCCAAGGGCAATGAGTATTTTTTCCAATCCAGTTGGCTTGCTCTGTGTCCCTTATTCAATAGAGTTGCAGTTTTTCATTTAACAGACAGCAAAGCCCTACCTGTTACCAATTAATATCAAACATGTGCTCTGAGTGGACACACCTTAATTTTCCCACGTTTTACATTTGTTTTTAAGGTTTTCTCTCAGGAACACATATCCCCCCTTCTCTCTTTGCCTCTTCACTTTAGCTCTAAATCCTTGCCTATCTTGCTTTCCATCTTCAGAGTCATGACAGAACTCTTCCAAAAACACTCTGCCAACAATTTCTGATCTGGTTTTCCACTAAGATAAGTAGAACTGCATTTATAACCTTTTAACTTCACATATATAACTTCATAACTTTAGTTTACAGCTATATAAAATTCTGTAAGGTTTTATTTTTAAGGAATGGCCTTTTCTTATCTTCACATGATAGTTACACATTTGATTTTTTATATATATAAAATATACACCATGTATGTATATATACATATTATATATGAATATCGTTACAAATGGAGAGATGCTTCTGTCAAAACATGAAGGGAAGACCTTTCATGCCATAAAAAAATGGTATTTGCAACTGCAATCCAGAATATACTGCAAAGGGTATGAAAGCGTGGATAGTTCTATTTCAAAGAAAAACATTTTCCAATATAACATGCTGCAGCTGTGTTTGTTAGAGATCCTGTTCATGGGGGTCACTGTAAGAAACTCAGCACTACCTTAGCAAAGGTGACCAGAAGCACGCTGAACAAAAGTACCTTTCCCTCTGCATTAGAAGAGGAATTGCAGGTCAGGTGCTCACAAGCACGTCCATCAAAGCAAAAAAAATATTTTCGTAAAACTACATTTAAGAACGTAAAATCACTCCAAAAATTACAGAAGCTGGTTATGCGGCCTCTTTATTACCCTGGCATTATATCTACTTAATTTCTGGTACAATCCAGATGCAGCTGAATTTCAATATACAAACCCTCATTCTTGGCTGTCAAGCTCCACATACCAGTTTACATGAATTTAACAACAGTACAGAGCTGAAAAAGATAAGCATTCAGGGCTGGAAACGTCTGACAACCACTGTGTCAAAGCTTGTACAATGTACAGAGCAATAGCCAGTTAGGCCAGCTCTGTTATCTTAAGCAAAGAATCTTTTCCAATGCCTCATTCCTAAAAATTAGGTAGGCCTGATAGGCCTTATCTATTTGCATAGAAAAGCCTACTGTCTGAGTCTTTCATGCTGCCTAGTTTAAGCAACTTTTAAATTAATCTTACCACCAGTAAGGTACTTACTAAGGAGGGAAAAATGTACATCATGGGAAGTTTGACTCATTTCAGCTACACAATTTTGGAGTTTGGTTTACAGCTTTAGGTTTTTTAACTAGATTTCCACAGACCATTTTTGCTTGCTTGCTTGTTTTTCCCTGCTGTGGAAAGAAAAGCAAAACTTCAGTAAAGACCTGCTTTGGATCTGAAATTTTGTATGACAATATTTTGGAATTTTTCAGTTTTGACTCATGAAAACTATCACGCTATTAGATGCCCCCATTCCTGTGTGAAATCTCGAGATGCTTCTCAGGATTTTCAAGAATTGTGTTCCCCAGAAGTTGAAAGGAAATGCAATAAGTATAATTGTTGAGATTCAAGCCACAAAGTCACTTCGAAGTTTGCTCATTTTTAATAACCGATGCATACTTAGTGCTCTTGTTCTGCATCAGCCACGAAAACAGACATAAGACACGTTCTTTGCTTTGTTGCCGTATGAGACCCTGTCTACATTAAATATTTCTGCTGGGTCCTTAAGCATTAAGTTAGGCAGAGAGAGTATGACAGACAAGTTGCTATTTCAGACTTGAAACGGCACCTGGAGGGCCAAGACCTTTCACAGTTTAATAGTGGACAGAGAATCACGGTAGTGATCGGGGTCATGTGGTGGGTGAGGCAATCACTGATACTGAAATATCAGATGTCACTGTGACAGCTGTAATAACCAGGGCTTACTTCCTTCAGCTAAAAAATATCTACAGAATATGGTGAATACGCTGCTGCAATATGTACCTCTTCTACCTTTGTTTCTTGCGATAAACATTTTAACTCCTGAAGGCTCAGAGCGCAAGAACAGAGCAACTAACCCTCACAATACATTTTACATTATAGGGGAAGTATGACAGATGAAGAGGGTTTTTTTTTTTAATCCTGAGAATTCAGCAGAAAAGTTATTATTTGCTTGTTATTGACAATTCATTCCTCTGAGATAAAATAACTTAGTTACTAGAGGATCCCAAGGAGACAGCTGGCAGTGATGAACAGAACAACATTCAATCCGCAGCAAGTGTACATCATAAAACAGGCGCCACTGGATTAAAAAGTAACCTTAAACTGTTTAGTGTACACAAAGGCAGCCTAGTCAAAACACTTCAACAATGATTTAAAATCTCAAGTTAGAGGCCAGTTTCAACCTTCGGGGAAGCCTTCTCTATTCATAAGGAGCTTAACTAATCATAACTTTCCATGACTTATCGGAACTGGATGCAGTGTGTCGCAGCATGATAACTGAGCTCTGGAAATGTAACAAAAGATGCCTTTTTTGTAAAAATAATGGTGAGACGAAACCCCAAATTTTAATCTTTGAGCTTTGTGGGGGAAAAACATCCTGTTACTCATTAAGTGTTTCCATTAGCATGCCGGGAGTCTTAGCCGGGCAGCTCCTGTTCATGTTATTGCGTGATGCGTAGGGCAGCATGTGTGTCGGGAAAGGAGCAGAGTTCTGAAATCCACTCTCGGGATGCTGCATAAACTGCATCACCAGGAAACAGAACAGCCAGTATCAGACACCGTGCATTTCTGCAGATAGCTAGCTATGGAAATAGGTTAAGTCTACCCAGAACATAGTATCACTTTCAGTTGATCTAATTGCTCAGTATTAACAACCTACTTTTTAAGTAAACATATCGTATTTATTTTTTAACATATTTTTTAACATTTTTTAACAACAAAAACTCTAGCTGTAAGAAAGCTTCCGAGTGAGGGTTAAATGGAGCCCCAAAAGGACCAGATTTCTATCTGTATTTTCTTCGGTGTAGTTCCAGATGCATTAAGACCTCAGCAGAGACCTGCAAGTATTATGTATGACTTTCTTTTATCTTCCAGAAAAAAAAGAGGAAAAAAAACCCAGTATGAAAGAATGAAGCGGTGCCAAACGCTACAAGAAAGGCTTAATAAATAGAGCCCAGGGTCACAACGTTGCTCGTATTTGCCCTGAAATATATCACTGAACTTCTGTATATTCATATTTGTTTACATTATAAATGTACTAAATGAGCTAATTATAGTGATCATAATTTACAATTAAAAACAAACAGTTAGAAATTTCAAAGGCTTTCAATATCTTTTCTTTAATCATTCACCCAGGCTCAAAATATGCATTTTTTAGATTAAAGCATTAAAGTTGCTAATTATATTCTCAGAACTAACAATTATTTCTTTACCCTTTTACTACCTTCTTCTGGCAACAAAAAAATGTCAGCACTGATTTAATTTTTTGTTATTACAGGATTAAAAGAAGTTTCTAAAATGCAATTAAATGTGCCCTATAGCTATAGTAACTTTCCTATCAGCATCCAAAGCCTCTTCACTAAAACAACAGCATAAAAAAAATATTCAGACTTTCTAGACATACTTTTTTCCTCCTTTTATAACACATTCCTTTGGTGATTATCTCCAATGACAACTCAACCATCTTAATGAGACTCTGTGCACATCTAGATCTTCGTGAGAGTAGATTAATAGGAGAAAATGAAAGTTAAAGAGGCTGTTAAGAGTGCAAAACCCCGCACATGTCAAGCACTGGTTCTTCACCTTTGGGAGCTTGGTTCAAGTTCACCCTGAGGCCCTAAGTGAAAAGTTCAATAGTCTCAACTATGTCCCTACTTGATATATCACAAAATCAATTATTTTATGGTGGTACATTTGGTAACCTATGCTCAGACAGAATCAAGTTTTTTCCCATCGGGAATTCACCTGCTGTCAGCAGGCGTTTCTCATTATACTGCCTATCAGTTTAGTAGTTGATCTGTTTTGGAACAGTGATGTTGCACTTAGACCATGCACCATTAGCCACCGTGCAATCACAGCGATGCATGGTGACAGGATGCCAAAGCATGATTCAGTGTCCAAATTTGTACTGTTTTGGAAAAGAAAAACAGTCATTGCAAGCAACCAAAATTATGCCAGAGAAAAATTGTAGCAAGGCACGTCAACGAACATTCTACAGTTGCTCAAGGACTTAGCTTCCTCTATATAACCCCGAATGGTAAGGCCCTGCATTTAATTTTCACAGTTGTGAAGACCATTTTCTAATCTCCATCAACAAGATGCTTGGCCCAGGCTGCAGAAGCAGGCTGATCCACCTTATTAGCAGCACTCCCAAATCGACATCTTGTGTTACTTAATATGATATGCCTGTTGCTGGAGTTGATATATTTATGTTAATTATTTAAAAATGTTCCCAATCTAAATACATAGAGTTTTCACATAAGTGAATTCCAGTCTGAATAATAAATACAAGTCACTGAGTGGCTTAGATATGGAATATGCACTCTGTACGCTGGTGCGTGACTGTTTAAATCAAGCCCCATTCACTGCAAAGGACCATTTCATACCCTGCAGTGGTCTGTCCAAACTAAGCTAAATTTGCATAGTCTAATTTTCAGCAGTCAGAATTTTGTTTCGTAAAACCACAAGCAACAAAATTAATGTTAACCAGCATCCTCTGTCAGACTTGGCTAATGACTTAAACTTTCATTGTCCCTGAAAGGGATTACTCAGTCCTAGGACCAAGAAAGTCTGCACTGATACTGTCCACGTTGTAGTCATTTTGTGGAATCTATTTTCTTTTAAAAAGATGCCTTTCAGATAAAAATGTTCCAGGGTTCTTTTTATAGTGGACAATTAAACAGAATTTTGATCTTATTGTCTCTAAAGCAGAAATGTCTAGATATGAGCAGTGAAAATGATGGCGGCCTAAAGGGAAATCCCAATGTGCAAAGATTAAAAAGACAGAAACTGCCCAAATAAAGGATGGTGTAATAGAGAGAGGCCACATAATGAATGATAGAAAGACAAGAAGTCAAAATTCCTGTTTACCCTTACACATAATACAGGAACAGAAGGACACGCAATGTCACTGGGAGGATATAAATTTAAAAACAGTGCCAGGACAAGCATTAGTCATGTTGACTTCTTACTACGATCAGCTACTTTACACTTTCCCAGCTATAAAATGGGGATAATATTCTTGCTTCCCCCATACAGAAAAACTCATCAGGGAAATATTCAGATAATTCCATAATGAAGAATGCCATTGAAAACAGTAAAAAGAACTTAGTGATTCCAAATGCAGTGCAGGTTTGGATTACATTAGTTGGCACAGTGGACAATAAATAAGGCCTAAGACTACAGACTAGGCAATGACCTTAAAAAGAACCACTCAACACCTCCCTTATTCCCTGTGAATCATCACTCTCGTGCCCAAAAGAGGCAAAAATAATATGTGATTTGTAAATAAGGATGCTATTGTAACACATACCTGACGGAAGCTGACTTAGGATTCTAGGGCCATCCTCTAAAGTGGGAGCACTCGATCTTGCAACCTAAATGACTTGCAATGTGTTTTTTAATACACTGTTACAAACAAGTTATCATTTCTACAAAAATAACCTGATTATTAAGTTGATTGTTTGCAAAATAAATGTGAAATGCTTTCATTGCTTCTCTAGAGAGATGCAAAAGATTTCGTTTGTAGCCTTCGATTCTGTGAGCATTTAGTGAATTTCTCACAGGAAAAATGCACTGCTAGGAGCATTTCAATTCCTCTGTAAATGTTACATTCCTCTAGTGAACTCTATCAACAAGCGCACTCAAAGCTCATGCTTAGTTTACTGCATCTTGCCAAGCAGACTCTTTTTTCATCAGGACCAGAAATATGCCCATTAAAACAGTGATGAAGAACGATGGGACAATTCAGAATTTCACAAGTGCAGAACCTAATGTACCTGCTCTAATTTAAGGAGGCCTCTGGACAGTCATCAGGCCAAAATCTTGATGGAAGGATTTTGAAGACTGAATAAATCCTCTAAAATAAAACAAAGGAGTAAGTATATCAAAAGTTATAACACATACTTTATTTAATGTGTAGTCCTGAACAAAGGGGACTTAGAGCAGGCTATAAAAGCTGATTTTTCTTTTAGAGCATAGCTGCTATAACACAGCACATGCTTTTTTTGTAATAGCTCTGTGGAAATACTTATTGGTATGCAGATGGACTTGAAAATAGAAAACCTCGAGGTAAATTTCTGGATGAGATGACTACAGCACAAATTGTGCTTCTCATACCTTCCTCTGGTAGGTTAGATGAGATGAACTGGGATGTGTCAGAAAGGCCAAAGCATTTTAACAAAAGGGAGGGTANATATATGTTGTCCTGGGATGTTGGACCGTTACCTGGGGACAGTCAAGTATCCTATCATTATCCCTTTTGAGCTTCACTGGTAATTCAGGATGAACTCCAGAAAGTACTTCCATTCACCATTGCAAAAGAGATGAATGGTTCTACAAAAGCAAATCACTGTCAGACCACAAACCTGGCTGATGATCAGCTGGCAGGAATACGGACTGCCCATTGCCTGTATCAAGTCAGGAAATGTTTGGAAGGAATGACAGGAGGCAACACGCAACTGGCAGACCCTTATCCACTAAGGATAAGAGGGGTGCCATTTGTGCTGTAGGCAAGCTGCCCAGCCACGTCAAAACAAGATCCTACTGAGACAACCTATGGGTTCAGAGCGGCTTTCACAGCAACTATTACTCTCCATATTCACTGGTATTCCTCAATTCAGGCTGAATCTGGACACTTAAATAGTATCATACAGGTTTGCTCTCCGAATAAAGGATTCATAAACCAGAGTGTTTTCAAACTACACATGCAAAACTTTCCTGCATGATACACTATTCTATTGTTACGACCTTCAGAAAAAAAAATCCACTTTGTCCAACTGTTGATAAAAAAAAATTAAATGGGTCATGTCACAAGGGTGCTAAGATATTTAGAGAAGCGACTAGTAAGGAAATCTTATGAAGAAATTTCACAGGCCTCCAGTCTACATTGGTGTGTATCAGTGGCTTTATCTAGAGTTAAAAAGGCAAGAATCCATTACAGAGAAAGTCCACAGCATAATTAGAAAGCAGTCAACACTTTTTCTAATGCTGATTTTTTCTTCATTTTAAACTGCTTCATTGACTTTAATTAAACTTGCCCTAGGTTATGAATCTAGCGAGCTGCAGAAACATTTTAAAAATTAAATAAAATAAAACCATCTTTCTTGTCAGGAAGGTTTTTACCAGCTTGCTTACCTGTACCACACTTGTGATTTAGAGAATTTTTTCAATTATTAGAAATGCTGTATGTGATACTGCAAGACTCTGCTGTTTTTGCTCTTGAATTAAAATGACCTCCCACTGCCACAGTAAGAATCACAGAATTAAATTGTTGAGATTCTCTCCACTGCTCTAGCTTCACTGCAGAATTCCTTTGCTGGTTTCTCAGAAATGGTATGAAGCTGTCATCACAGACTTTTATACCAGCCCTACTCCCGGTTTTGGCTAAGGCCAAAGAAAAGGAATGTTGTATATTTAGGATACTGGCAATTTCCATGCCAATAGCTCACGCCAAGGTTAAAAGTACATGACACAGACTTTGGAGGAATAAAGAGATGGCCTAGTCATCTAGTTTCATTAGACGGTGACCCTTACTTTATTAAAATATTTTAAAAAGCCAGTTCTGGTTAAAGATGGGCCTGAGTACCCCCAAAATATTAGGAAAGCTCAGGCCTGAATTAACTTTACAATTTGGTCTGCCTTTGTTTTGAGTTGCTCATTGAGATATGTTCTCTTTGTCTCCTCCAATGAACTTCTTAGATACGAGTGAAAAGGGTGCAAAACCTGTACTTATTACCTCTAGAAATGTTATTGGAACAAAAATATATTTGGCAAAAATTCTGAAGTTTGCTAAGCAAGTACAGAGCACCAATCACTTGCAACTGCATTCGTTCCTTGATGAAGTGCCATAGAGTACCATAGTTCAGGTATTGATCTGGGGTTCAAAAGACTTGAATTCAATCTTTGAACAGCTTGTTTATTTCCATTTTTTCTGCATACATGCACAAAAGACAGAGAACAGAACTTCCATGCCTCAGAAGGCTACTATGCCCGACTGCGCTTAAGGTATTACCTAGACATTCTCACTAAAGTCAAGAGAAAGCTCTTCAAAAGTGCAGTGACACCAGGATCAACCATATATTTCTGTAAATTTAACAGATATTAGGTCTCCAACAGATTACATATATAATACAATAATTGCCATTCATTATATCTTGAATATACACATAACATTGATGAGATGTGAAGAGTTTTCCAAACTGGTAAATAATACAGTACAAGCAATTTATAAGATACAGGCTCTACTTATGTCAACTCAAGCTGTTTAATACCACAACAGAATTACACCATAGTTTATGGACATTTTCCTTCATCAAAGTCTTTGAGAACTTTCCATTAACTTCAATAGATGCCAGAACAGGCCTGAGAGCAGGAAATGAAGAAATATACTGTACCCAAATGAAACTGCAGTGGGAATTTAGGTAGGCAGAATGTAATTATTCACACTTGAATCTGGATAGAGCACTAGGTTTATATCCCCATTCTGGCAAACATATAACAAAATACATAATAATGAAGAGGAGCAGGGCTACTGGCTCTCCTCTCTGTCAAAAGATAAGACTTAAAGAAGGAGAATGATCTGCTTGCTTGATATTGAGTAAAAGGAAGGAGTGACATTTATTGCATTACCTGCAAGACTTGCCAAGAAACAAAATGTATTAAGTAAATAATCACGGGTTTTGGGACCTTCATCTAGAATGTAGTCATTGCTTGTGAAATAAAGAAAGGTTCTGAAAAATTAGAAACTTGGTTCTTTGCTGGTGCGTGCAATTAGGCACATATGCAAATGGAAATGTATGGTTTTCCTTCATTGGTGGACAGTCCTAGGGGACAATCTCTGGAAATTAGTGTCTTTGCAAAATAATAATACTTATCATTTCTATATTCATTGATGCAGAGGAGAACACCAAGCAGCACTGAAAAAATAATGGATTCTCTTGCAGATGTACTGCATTGTAAAATAACAAAAAATTCCAAATCTTGTAATAGAACTGCATTACATTCTAGTGAAGTGGATCCATTTCTGAGGTAGAACATGACAGCTTTTTAACTTTCTACAACAATATGTGACAGAAGAATACTATATTCGGTTGATACCGTAGGGCGATTTATGGAGGCAGAATGTAATAATACAAATTGAGTTTCAGAAAAGACTGTGACTAATCTTACAAAAAATGCTATGGGATGTTTAATAATCCTGGTGGGTCAGAAGTTGTTCTTCAAAAAATTCTCCTAAGACTGATTGTTATTAAAGTATGTACTGCATTTGGTTCATTTTTCATTTAACTATGTAGTCTAAAACTGCTGTCAAGTGCAAATATTTGAGTTGTAATTGGATACCCATACAAATGGAATAGAGCCACCAACCCTCAACCAAAATTACTATCATAGAATACTTAAGGTAGTGAAGGCCCTTTGAAGAACCACAAGACAAGCATCTGTCCACATCTCCTGAGCTGTCCCTAGCAGTTCTCATTGGTGTTTATTGTTCCATTAATCAAAAATAAAGCAGCAGGAATGAGGCAGCGCACTAGAACTCCTTCCTTGCATTCACTCTGTAATCTTCCTCCATTGCCTCCCTTCAGCATTCAAAGCTACAGTGTTTACTCATTAAGCTATGAGAGGTAATTTTGAGGAGATTGAAGCGAGCAGACAGGAGGGGAGAACATAATGCATATAGTTAAGGGGCTTGACTCAAACCCCTTCGAAATCAGCAGAAGTCTATGGTTTACTTACATTGCTGCTGTATCAGTCCTCGTGGAGAAGCGGAGAGGTTTTACTTCTCTCGCCGTCTGCGGGAAGGCTGCGCCTGCACGCGTTTGAAGCCCCGGTCTGAGCCGACGCGGCTTTACAGGGAGATGAGAAAGAAACAGACGCCATTCCGTGGGTCTGACGTCTTCTCTAACGCTGCAGCGTGCGGCCCTCCTGCCTTATTGTTTAACACCGGGGCCCTGCGCGGGCCGAAGCCCCACGGGATGGCAGGGCAGGGGCTGGCGGCAGCAGGGCAGCCGGGGGGCAGCCCCAGCCCCGGGGCATCGGGCACCTCCCTGGGGCCAGGGCTGGGCCAAGGCTGGGCCCGGCTCAAGCGGGGTCCGTGGCCGGGCCGGGCAGGGCTGTGGGCAGCTGGAGACGGGCCCTGCTGTGGTGCGGCTGGGGCAGGGCCGAGGGCCCCGCGGGCTGAAAGGGGGTCCTGTCCGTGGGCAGGGTGAGGGAGCCCCGAGGGGGCTGGTCGGGGCCAGTGAGGCCTGGTGGTGTCCTCGGGGCCCTGACGCTTAAGAATAAAAAAATCAAGAAAAGAAACAAGTCTTACACTCATTTTGTTCCATAGGACTTCCCTTCTTTTCATTTTGTATTTTCCCCGGCATTTCCCTTCTTTATGATTCAAAATCTACTTAGCCATGGC
Organism: Scopus umbretta; assembly: GCA_013400535.1. Taxonomy (NCBI): domain Eukaryota; kingdom Metazoa; phylum Chordata; class Aves; order Pelecaniformes; family Scopidae; genus Scopus; species Scopus umbretta. Next base: position 21,084 of record VZTL01061715.1, on the reverse strand, counting down.
TTTCAGTACTGCATTTAGCTCTTTTCTGTTCGCCATTGTTAATGAGAACAAATGAAAAAGTAACGTTTGTGCTTTTTCAAAGGCTATCCAAATGGGCTGAGATCCACTTATATGGTATCCATTCCTTGGCTCCACAAAAAAACCAATATTTTTGTAACTCTGGAAAATTTTCTCCACCTAAAGGTTTGGCTAACACTAGCATTTTCATCCCAGATTTTGGGCTTCCTGTAATGCCATAAAGTTTTTGTTAACAAACCCACGAGTTCCTTAAAGAACTTTTCTCAGAAGGTAAATAGTAAGATGTTTAATGTATACAGTATGTCAGGTTTGGTCCCAATATCTTTCTTATGGCTCTCAGCCTTTTCCACCACACAATACAGTATGTGGCAGAGACCACCCAGCACTTATTTTTTTCACTGTATTTCACATTACCTCTTTGTTAAGTTTAGTCGTAGACTTCAACTCCATAAGGTAAAATATTCCTAGATACTTAATACCCTGTGGTTTTCTATAATCTATATTCTATATTCCTATAATCTAATCTATATTTAAAACCTGCTTTATCCACTGATGATACAATATGTTCAGGGACATAAACTCCAACTTACCTCAGTTGATTTGTCATTCAGATATGCTTGCAAAAATCTCAGCTAGCTTCCACAGATTTTTTTATGTTCTAGGAGCTGAAATAAAAGTACCATTTATATACCATTATATGATAGTTATTAGAGGTGAATAAACAATGCATAGCAAATAACTTAGAAAACTGTTTACTAAATACCCATGAGCTGAGCATGATTTCTTTGAATTTATTCAATGTTCTCCAATTGCTACAGTTTTTACTTATTGCTTTTGAGCTTGCATATTTCAAATGTTCAATAGCCATGAGCCGATCTATGTTGTATAGCTCTCATTAATGTGCCCAAGTAGTGATTTTTAAAATTTTCACCGGTGAAATCTGAGCAAGTAACTCTGGTGATTTTATTATTATTTGTCTTGGCTTTGACAAACATCTGTGCAATGGTTTCTGAATTAGTTGCAACCATGCTTGGATGTACCAATGCAGCAGAACTTGAAGCAGCACAGGGTCTTCTGTGTGGTGTTGTCCCTGATTAATTACCGCCATCAAGATGGAGGATGTATTAGCTCAGGTGCAGCATCACTTGACTGTGGCTCTCTTGCTTTCAGAATCCAAGCTAGTAGCCTCATACGATGTTGTCCCACTCCCTGTGGATGTATTATCCCCTCTGGAATTAGCTTGATATTATTTGTGTTGTGCTCCAACATGCAGCACTGTGATAAGGGTACCACGGTTTTCTGTCTACCAACAGAACCTTCAAAGTCAGCTCTTTTAGGGCTTTTCTCTTTCATAGACATAAATACAGAGAGTTGATATGAACATGAACTGTCATACCATTCTGGGCCAAAATTTAAATACATACAACTTATAGGACAGTCCAGGGATGGAATTATTCAAAAGTTACATCTATCTGTGAAAAAGCTTTCTTTTCTTAGAATTACCCTTTCTGAGTTAGAGGTATCATTAAGCAATATGACCAGAAATATGTTTGGCACTCAATAAAATCCATTTAAACAAGGAATACATTGTATAGCATAATCCTCTATGCACAGAGCTACCCGTACTAATGCAGATGAAAGAGAGAACCAGAGAAGGTTATTAGTTGATTTCTTAATGCACATAAGTGTCAGCAGGTGTGATCAACTGGAAAAAGGCAGGTGTTACCAATGTATTGGTGCTGTCATAGAAGAAGGATGTCCTGCAGAAGCCTTAAACGTAAAGGTAAAGTTGAAAAGCTGTTGAAATCCTCTATCAGCCACCACCTTACAAGTATTCCATGTCTGATTTAAGGCTGGAAATGTGCCAGAAAAAACCTTAGTACTTAAATATGTGGGTACTAAAATACTTGAACTTAACTCTGACATCTGCACATTTAGATTTTTATGTTCCATAAAGTTGTCGTCTTCAAGGGAGGCATCCAACCCTATTTCCATCCCCCGTAGATTTTCATTTGTAGTTTCAGCCAAATGCAGCACCATCAGATAGCTGTCCAGCCAAAATATTTTATTTGTATGTCCATGATACCGTTCCTAGCAATGAAGGGTTAAGATCATCTAAAAAATTAAAAGTTCTTCATTTTGAGACCGTGTAGCTTAATGAGAAAAAAATACAATACGAAGACTTAAACAGAGAAAAACACATATTTAAAACTGCCAACCTAAACAAAAAGTCTGGAAAAGAGTGCTATTTTTGTACTAAAATACTTAATCCAATTACTTTCTAGTTGATGTTACATATAAAATCTAAAAATAATCTTCACTTTTTTTCTTTACGTTTTTCTGAACATACTTCATTGCTTGTGAAAGTAAGGGATTAATAGCGCTTGAGATGGGAAAGCGCAGTGTAGATTGGCACAGAACAAATTTTTCCTCAGTGCAAGGCTGTTATACAAGGCTTTTACTAAACTTGCTTGAGTCCTGATCTACAAAAGCCCTTCTTTGCCAGTCCTCACAGAATTTAGAGATAGAAAAGATTTGTGAGATTTCTTAATTCCAGAACCTTGGGATCAACATCAGTTCAGTCCATGTAGTTATCATACTTTTTCTAGTACGTTGTCTACTCTGCACTGAATTATAAGCCCATCTAATGATGAGGGCTTACTGTAGTTCAAAAAGTCTGTTCCACGATCTAACAGATAGCTCCTCGGAAAATAACTTTTCTTCATATTTTCAAAAATCCGCTCACTTCATTACTCCTAACTACATATTCTTTTAACAGTCCTGGGCAGTGATGGCCAGTAATAGTGAACAGTCCCAAATAAAGAGGTAGTTTCATAAAACAAATCACGCAGATTTACATATCTGACCTTTTCTAAATTCCAAATAAATTCTACAAAGGAGAAGAGCTATTGCATTAACTCAATTTGCCCATGTGGTAGAGAGACCAGAATGGCACTCTCCAGAGAAAGCAGTATGTTAAAACCAAAGTACAATGTGTGAAATTCATTCTGGTGCAGAATACCGTGTAGATTTGTGATAGTCAAATCTCACACAACTCCTGTTTTAGGGCTAATACCCTTTAACTGGATGCAAGTTGCTTGTTCTTTACATGGCATACATTTCACTCAAAATGTCTATAAAAAAAGAATGGTCCTCTCTGGAAGACACACAATGTGCCAGCAAAAGAATTTCCTAAACTATTATCCTGGCTGAAACATTTTTCCATACAGCAGGACAATCAATGTGGGGTTTTGTTTTCTTTGAACTCTGTCACTACTCCATAGTTCCTCACAGCTACTGTCTCCTGATCTGATCTGTTGAGTGGCCAATACTTCCCGCAATCCCCTTGTTGGTGAAAACATTCTATGAGGGCATCAGCACTTTCTGAGTTGAACTAAATGATTCAATTTTATACAATAAAATTAATACTAATGGCCAGTATAAAAGCATAAAATTAAAATCTACTGAGTAAATTCTTCTACAAAGAAGGATATTCTTCTTCAGTGTTTGAAGAAAGCAACTAGAGCTGTGCAGAGAGTCTGTTTCACAAGGAATTTCAAAATTTGGTGTTGTTAGTACTTGGAATAAAAATCCCCAAATACATTAAAATTCATCATGCAGCAAATTCTGAAAAAAATGCATTCTGGAAAATAATAAAAAAAATTCCTTTGATAATTTCCAGACAAAGTTCTTCACGGTGGGTGAAGAACTCTCAAACTCCTAGCACGCTGGTGCAGCCAAGGCTTCCAGGTGCTTGACTACTTTTCATTACATATTTTGGACTGCAGTGCAGCTAACTCCCTCTACACCTTGGGAATTCCAAATAAGCACCAGTGCTTGCAAGCCAACCTGACTGGCCTCTAGTGACTTGGCTCTCTGTCGGTCTTCGACACAGGTTGCTGAAGAGCAAGGAGCCTGAAATTCTGGTGACCCAGCAGGTTCCACACAGGCTGCCACAGAGTCAAGGAGGGGAGATGGAGAGGAAAGCAAAGCTTCGTTGGATGTTCATTGAAATTGAATCATCTCTGCCAATTTTTCTTTCATGGTTTGCATTTCAGAATTATCTTCTTAATTCTTTTTTCTCGCCTGCATAAGAGGCAGCATCTAGGTGATCGTCATATAAAGAAAAAAGCACCAAAGTGCAAGTGAGATCAGACATGCTTTAAATAAACCATTTTATTCTCGGAAGTGGAAATACACTACTAAGACTGAAGCTACTTGGGAACAGAAACCTTGGTTTCTTATTTTTCTCACATTGTGGTATGAAGCGGTTAAAATCATAATGCTTGCAAAAGAATGACTTTGCAGAATGATGTTGCATTTGCAGCAGCAAATTTGGGCCACGCCAGGAAGAATTAGAATAACCTGAACTGTGTGCTACAGTCTAATAATGTGCCATGCACGGTACAAAATCCTGTGCCTGTGGTGAGGGTATTTTTTTGCCAGTGAAGTTTCTCTACCCACAGAAGATCTATGTCAGAACATTATTAAGCCTATACCTGATTTTTAAAGTTTAATCCTTCACAACGCAGGCACCAAAACCAGGATTACAGTACAGGAATGTACTATAATGTGTTAGAATGCACATTAGGAAATGACTCCCAGTCTGGCTGCCATACTGATATCAATGCAGCAAAAAGTGTATGGTAGAACAGAAGGTTTTGTGCTAGAGAACAGATAAGTGACATGGACTGAAATTATGGTGAATTTAAATTGATGGCCTAATTAGTATTATCTCTTTTTGTATTGTCTGTAAGAAATATTATCCAGGAGGAACTCATTTTGCATTAATGTTGATATAAAGTGTAATTCTGTAGCATTTCCATTGTAATCTGGCATTAATTAATGCATCATTATTCCAAAGTGTTAATTAAATTATTACAGAAAGGGACATCTGCCCCAGTTCAGAGAGAAAAAAAAAAACAGTATGGTGCATGAGAATTAGACTTTCAAAGGTCTGAAATGGCGTGTGAGTTCCCACAACACTGGTAGAAGCACAAAACCAAGCAGAAATATAGGCATGATGAGCTTGTGGCTCATAAACCACAGTATGACACCAACATTGCTCACTCGTGATGGAGTCTGATGACAGCATCAGCCCCTTAAAGCCAGGCAGTCATCAGAAACCTGAAATGGCAAATTTCTAATATGGTAAATTAAATACATTGCACGCTGACTATCAGGAATTACTCACAAGGAATTTGGGGAATTAAATAAGGGTATGAAAACATTCACAACTTCTGCAGGCTCTACTAAATACTCTACTTGGCTGTTGGGCAGCAATACCACTATCCCAGGGCAGTATCGGGATTAATTGCAACAATCCTGCACTCCTCAGTGTTGATTGTCTTGACCTTCTGCCTGCAGTCCTAAGTGGCTTCACTGAAATCTGAAATTAGCATTTCAGTTGTTGTTTTTGTTACTGTCAGCTGGGTGGTTGCTGTTTTCAAATGCAGAGAGGAGAAAACTCAATCCTTTATCAAAGAATATACAGTCCAATCCAATGCCCACTGAAATCTATAGAAGTCTAACCACTGACTTCACAGAGAATTAGCATTTAAGCCTGCGTCTGAGAGTTGCACAAGCAGACCTCTGAGGGAATGCCACTGGCAGCAGGTGGGGCTCTCTGCAAGGGGCCACACAAGTTCTGTGGAATTGGGGTCTCTCTGAATTATTAAACTTGGTTAATAATTCAAGAAAACATTAGTCTAGCGCATGAAGCAAATTCTATGTGATGTGACCTACCTGCCAGCTATACACTACAGCCAGAGTTGCACAGGATGCTTCCAGGATGTGGCTTCCATAAGATTCAGTGTCTACGCTATTCAACAACTCTGCCTGTTTCAACAATTATCACTTTCTTTTGTTACATTTGGGCTTGCATTGAAAGATCTTTAAAATGTAAAAGTTAAATGAGGCTCTTATAAAGAAGTGGTTTGGGTGCAGTATATTAAAGGGAAACTTCAAAGGAGCTCAAGATACCTTTCAAGCTAAGGTACAAAAATTTAAACAAGAACAAAAGCCTCTCTTGTATTTTGAAGCATTAATTGTTCCACTTCTGTTGATGTAAAGTGAAAGGAGAAGCTTTTAGTTAAAAGCACGTAGTATCAACCAACATGGAACGTTCCAAAGTCTCATGGAATAATTTTAGCTTTGATATAATGGCACAGGTGAATCCCAAATTATAATGCTTTCTGTAGCATATGCAATAATTTTTGGTAGCTGAATCCATTAGATAAACATTAGTGCTTGAAGATATTATTGGCATAAATCAGAGTTTCACCTTTTATATTTATAAGATATTGCATATTTATAAGGTATTTCATAACTTTGAGTGGTGTTTGTCACATAACTTTGTGAGTGTTGTTTGATATTTCATAACTTTGTGAGTGAAGTTTTATATATCATTTTACGCTGGGTTTCAAAGGAGAAAATACATCACATTGCACTGTTTGCTCCTTCGTCCATCTGTCAGTTCCCCTCCCTTAAGGAGGGGGCAGAATCGTAGAAACTGTAAGGATATAAAGTCTGCCATAAGTTACACAAAAACTGGCACCTGGGTAGTAAAGAAAGAGCCAAATTAGTGCTTCCATGGAAGAAAGGTTTCAACTGAGAATTTAACAGTTCTTTTGACTGTTGGCCTCTCAGCTGGCGAGTCTGTGGGTAGTTCAGCGCCAACCACAATACGTTAGCTTGCCCACTTGTAATTAGTCAAGGATACCGTGGAGGGATTTATGAGACATATGAAGTAATTATAAGTTCCACGTGCAAGCACATCATGGAATACACTCAGAGAGGAACAGCGAGTTGTTTTGGTGCAGAGGTATAGGTAATTGGGATACACTGTGCAAAAACACTACATTTATTAGTGCTGCTGTTCATGAACAACCCATTGTGGTATAAATTGAGCACACTCATAGACCTACTCAGTATTAAAAAATACATGCTATGCCTGATACTTACTGCATTATCGATAAAATGTACAAAACAATAATTTCAATCTATAATGCCTCTAACTGGTCTACGTAAGATGACTGTGACAGAAAAAATAATATCTTTTTCTTGTCAGTTCTGCTATGTATCACGGCAAGAGTATTCCTACTTTAGGCAGCAGTTAGGCAAGCTGAGACATACAACGATTAATTTATAGGTTTTCTTAAAGGTAGATGCTGGTTACTTACACTAGGAAAAATTGTCTCGATTTTCCGTAACATGATTTTTTTCAGCTTTTATAAGCTTCAATTTGATATTTATGCACTACGAATGTTTGAAAATAAGGTTCAGTGTCTTTCCCTCAAGACTTGTAACTAATGGTTTAATATACATGTACACGTACGTTACATGTACTGAATGTTGTGTTTCAGTCCTTCTCTCTCATCTACATTGTACGGGATGTCAGTTAGTGAAAATTATAAGAAAATGTGCTTAACAAATCCAGGAGAATCAGTCATAACTTTAAAAAAGGAAGTACCATGAATCAATAAATATAAATAAATAAATATAACTAAATTCCCAGTCTCTTCTCTTTCCAGCTAGATAGTACAGACCTTCTAGTTCCTAGAATGGAGCTGCGTGATTTTTGATTTTTAGATTGAGCTGATTAAGCTACAGAAATGCCTGATTAGTATGGCAACATCAAAAGTTTGTTGCTGTGCTTGAGATCATTAACTTATAGCAGTATCATAAACCCTACTGCCCTGCATGTTGTTTATTTTTACAGTGAACACTGGTAAAAATGCAGGCTTTGCTATATCTATATGAATTATTTTACTACTCAGCTTTTCCTGACAGATGTTTGAGTGGCCAGCCAAAGCTCCAGAGGTATACAAGTTTAATCTACATGTATGCAAAAAATTAATTAAAAAAGTAACCTAATACTGTCTCTTTTGTTCATTCTTTAACAAAGTGACAGGGTATTTTCATTATTTGCTGACTACTTATGGATAATAACAAATTAAGTGTTGATCAATCAATATAATGATCCATTTGACCCAGAAATAATAACAAGAGGAGATATGCAGAATTTCTAATAAAATTACAATCCCAACAGAATTTGAATTCATTACTTTTGAAATATAAGGCAGACAGTTCCCTTCACCAACACGGATTTGAACTTGCAGAGGGTAAATTATCAAAGAGGCCCTTGTTGTTTGCATGCTGCAATACAATTTTATTAAGAATTACAGGGAAAAATTAATAAGCACTCCAGTGCTCAGAGTCCTGAGGTACAGCATGGTTTAGATCTTGGCACAAACTTGGGAATGTGCCCTGCTTGGAGTATGTATTCTTTCAATTTAAATATTATTAATGTTGTGGGCAAGGTTAAAAGCTCGGCCCACGTCACAACGCCAACCTGCAAAGAGCCTCAGAACCTGCCAAATGGTCTGAGTTTGTTCAGCGTGCAGTGAGCATGTTCCTTCTCTGGATGTTCAGTGCTAATGAATGAGTTACTGGAAGCGCACATTCCAGTGCTGTGCTCCTAGCATCCTAATACAGTGATTTCCTTTCAAGAGGAGTTAAGAATTACCTTGTTTCTCCGTATGGTGAACAACCTAATGCAAAATCATCACACAGCACACTCCCAGTAAGCACAAGGATAATCTTCATTTCAGGTCAAACTCGGTGCACTGAATTAACTTCCCAAGTACTCACAATGGTAGCTCAGAGATGAAGCTGTCCTTTTCATTTCTTCCTAGTCTCTCCTCTTTCCATCCTGAACTCATAAATCTTCTAGTTCCTACAATGAAACTTTTAGGCTGAGCTGATAATGTTACAGAAATGCCTGATTGTCAACCATGTGAACCCCAGCAGGGTGTGTTAGGTTTATCTTCTGTCACAGAACAGTGTAAAGTAATATATAGGTCCTGGAGCTAAATTTACATGAGCTCTCTTACATTCTGGAGGGAATCCAGCCCTGTAAGTACACAGCTCCATGCTGGTGTAGCTATATTGCTTTCTACAGCACAATGCAGTGTAGATGTGCCCATACGTTCCCTCTGTGACCATCATGATGTCATGATTTCAGGGGGAGAAAGGAATTAGGTACAGGAATATCACAGCAGAAAAAAAAAAAGGACTAGAAATAAAAGAAGACTGAAGACTTATCTACACTTAGTTTCAGGAGACTAAACAGCTCAAATTAGGTTTCCTTGTTTTGGTGTCTTTTCTCTCCTCCACTTTGTTCTATTGGGGAGCAGATGCTCAGCAGAGGATTATCTTCTAATTCCTTTCAAATTCTTAATTTGAAAGTGTCTCCCTGCAATCCTGGCCAAACTCTCGTCTCATGATCAAGCAGTTCCCTGGTTCAGATTAGAGAAAGTAAATATTCAAAAACTATGAGCCATTGCTTGTTACGGAGAGTGTCAAAACCTGTTAACTGATGCTGTTCTTCAGATCTAAGGCCAGAACAGCTGATTTAACTCTGAAGTGGTCCTTTAGAAGCCATATTACAACTACAGAGATATACATGCAACGTTTATAAACATAACATAGGCAACATCCAGATTCCTAAGAAAACATCAAAAAGATCAGTCAACAGATCTAGCAAATTCAGGTAACTTTGCCAAAGCAGCAAATCAAAAGATTGCTCAGGAGGATCACCCTTTCAAAGGCATTTTTCTACTGCTAAGTAAAAGAACTCAAATACTTCCACAAGGCCCAACTGGAACAGAACAGCAAGCAAGCCATTATCTAAACTACAATTGTTTATTCTGCTCTATTAAAAGCCAAGGATGAGTGTGCAGGATTTAGGATTCTTCTTCAATGGTAAATCCAGTTTTATTTTCTCCCTCACCATTCAGTTTTCTTGCAAGTTCTCAGGAGAATAAAACCTGTCTTTTCCTCTGCTCTTTTTTTGTGTCTTAGTTCTGTTCAAAAAAATGGCAACCATTTCTTTTGGCCTCTGTGAATTATATGCCCAAGTGAGGTGATGTGAATACAAACGCAAGTTGACGAATACACGAGTATTACCAGTCTGGAAGTGGGTGCAGGAGATGGCAAATGTGCTACAGAAGAGCAGCTGCCAGAGGTAAACATACAAAATGTGGCTCCTACACAAAAGAATGAGATTTTCAGAGAATCTGGTGGAAAGCCCGACAAGTACATTTTGTTGCTGCTAAAAGAATTTATTTCTGCTGAAACCTATAACTCCTGGGTTAATAAAGTGAACTTTGATGGGACTAGAGGGAAATATGGGCTTCCCAGGAAAGTTAGGACAAACTTAGATGCATTTCTAGAACACAGATTTATGGAAGTGATTGAAGCTGATAAGATCAAAACCCAAGTTAACACTTTCCTTTGCTTTCCTATCACACACCAAATAGACCTCTGCCACAGTTGGCCTGCTACCAATAAAACTAATGATGCCTGTAAACAATACATTTCACAGAATCATCAAGCTCACACAATTAGTATCCATGCATGTTTTTGCTTTGAATTTTGAGGGATTTTACAGAACCTGTTATTATGTTAGAGCTAACTGACTATGGAAATAGCCAATGGCTTGTCACGATTGACTGCTAAATCACAAGGCTCAAGGTAAAAAGACATACAGAATCTAAGTTAGTCTGATCAGGTTTGTACATTAGTGTGAGTATGTTGGTAAGAGTCTCCAGAACCAGGAACAATGAAGGATCTTGAAAAGATTGGCTCTGCTACTAGTTCTAAAAAGTAGGCACAGATCCACCATACATTTATACTATTAAAATGCTAAAACTGGTGCATTCTTTATTCTATTCCTTCTTGCTTATTAGTGCACTATCTAAAAATAGGCAAAAAATACACGTGTCATGCTCTTGTTAGAGGGATAGTCAATACACAGCAGGAAACTTGAGCACTGTGAAAACCAAGAGTTTGTCAGAGCTCATAGGCATGTTAGAAAACAAACGTTTTCTGTTTGGAAGGGGAGGCCTTCTAGATGCATCTAATAATACACCCTTTTCTGCAGGCACTGAAGGCCAGCTAAATCGCTTTTCTCTCGACATGTATACAGAGAAGACTATTGAAAAAACCAAATACCTGCTAAGCAGGGATGTGGCAGATATAAATGAGGCCATATGATAGGCCACATCTACATTTTAGGCATGTGATGGCCATATTTCCTTACGTTCCTCAGGGAGGGCAATAACAGCTGTAAGAGCAGGGTATGGGCTGAGTGAATTGTTCTGATGAGACAGATTCAACCCGTGGGCTTGAGGTCAAGTTAGAAAAGACAGGTCTAGGGCTAACACGTTCTCTGGTTGTCATAAATTTGGAGCACAGGTTAGTTTAGGAAATTTAGGCAGGAAGCCACGTTTCCACTAGCTCTCTGTTTCTAATTTTAATGTTGAAATGCCCACCTCTAAATCTTTTTTCTTTCATAAGCTCCATGCTTTCCTTTTTTTTTTTTTTCTCCTTTATTCTACATAGCAAGTGTTCAAGTCCAGATCTAATTTATACAATTTCTTTTTTACCCTAGGCTACCCCAGGCTTCTTTTTCAATGTCTTTTTTTATATCTTTTCCTATTTAAGTCAATGCTACCTGCAGGTAGATTATTGAGATATTTGAGAGTTAGACTATGTTACATATGGCTTTAAAACTACAAAAGGTAAATAAAATTGCTTCACTAGTTGTTTACGATATATGTATATTCATGTACGTACATGTATATACATGAATATTTAAGTGTGCGTGCGCGTGTGTGTGCGCGCACGCGCACGTGCGCATTTATGTACGAAGTCCCTGGTGGTACCATTAACTTTTCCAAAATATCAATTGGAAAAGACATTTCTCATCTTTCTAGTCCACCCATTCAATATAAATCAAACATCAGAGACATAATTAGGCAACAATCTTTTAAATGTTTCAAAATTAATTGACTAGGGTGCCTGCAAATGAACACTACAACTGAATACTACACATTGCTTTATTTCCTGAGGACTTTCTTTCCAAGGCTCTTGCCAGAAATTGCAACAATTTGCGAAATTAGTACAGTGTTTCAGATATTATGGAATTACTATGTTTTAGATTGCATCTAGTACTAAACTCTTTGTTTTAGGATAACTAGCAAAGTCTTTTGAAGGAAGTATCTCCGGTTATCAATTAAATTCTCATTAAGGAAAGAATCTTAGTGGCTCTTCATGGGTAAAAATCTTTGTCTAATCAACGTGCATCTTTAGTCTTGGAATTACTTTAGTCCATGAAAATGTCACATTTCCAAAAGAAAGCATTGGAAATTTCTAGAGTCAATTCAAGATTGCCTTTCTGTAATTCAAAATTTACTATGCAATCTTAATAAAGAATTTAGAATTATTTTTGGTTTGCAGTATGTGTATTACAACCCTCTATGGATCTATTAATAGTTTTGTATTCTTAGCTCTGAGCTAAAACAGGCCATGTAACTTTATTATACAGGAGGACTGGCTTTCAAAAGACCTACCTGCTTTACAAGTTTTACTGGGACAGGCTTTAAAAAATGATAAACCAGGGAGATATAATCTCTTAAAATTAAATCACCACAGCTACTTCTTTCTAAGAGACTCGCTGTGAGCAGTATTGAAAAACATGCATGCTTCTATGCTGAAGAAAACTTGCATGGCCCAGAAAACTTAACTCCGTTTTTAGCAATAGCCTAATTAAATGTTTCCTCCTCTGCTAACATCATCATTAGATAGCAAATTGAAAGAACTTTCAAATACAGAGAAGTACAGAATAACCAATTCATATTTTTAACAGGAAAACTTTAAGAATTAATACGTTTTAAATTAGAGGCATATATTTTTTTTCAAAATATGTATTTGGAAAAAACGTGATTTATGAAAACATGTTTATCTATTATTTGTTTTACTGGTACTACTGGTGTGCATGACTGATAACACACAAGATATACAGAGCAAACCTCTGTCTTTGTCTATGATTCCTCAGTTCTTAATTTCACAAAAATGGAAAAAGAGGATCTGAATTTCACAGGTTGATCAGACTGTGTTCACTCAAAGCACTTTTTAACAAACTTTACTGAAAATGTCATTGAATCAAGCATATTGTGCCTTAAGTCAGTAATACATATATAATTCATTTTGTAAACTGCCTGTATAAGTAAATGCCAACTGTAACTATCTGAATTTCAGGTCTGAGTTAAATCTTATATATTTAGAACCACAATATGCGACTGACACAGTAGGCTCTTGTTTATTGAGATACACAGTAGAACCTACAGAACTGATATTACAGGAGAAAGTAATCTAAATTGCTTTCACAGAATTTCTACTACTTTCAAGTAATAAAAATGTTACACTCTACACTCTAAATAAAATCTTAGTTGCTATCGACAGTTAGTATGAGATTCAGTCAGAACTACCAAGCTGTGAAAATAAGGCCCAACTTCTGTTGTTTTTGTTGATACATTTGGCATCCAATCATGAAAAACAATGTCCATGTCACTAAAATGGCCTCCAGGCATTCAGTATATCTACATCGAGGTTAAACATCTATGTGAAGATGTGACAGCACACCTTATAAAAGATATTATTGAGTAATATAGACTTTCTGTAATAACCAAACAGTAAAGAATATAGCTTTTTAAAGGTCTCCCCATGGCTGATCTCATGACTCAAAGATGAGAGACTGTGCTGCAAGCTAAGTAATAAAATCTGGTGGATACTGTGGGCTAGCTTGTGACAAATCATATCAAAGTATTATTAAAGAAGGAACTTGAGACCCAAGACTATTATTGATTCTTGACAGAATTTCTTATAAATAAATGTTGCAATCTGATCCTGGACTCCCAAGGCCCTGGTAGAATTCTGACTATTATAGGGCAGGTTGCAAAACAGTAACATTATATTAGTGAAAGTTGAAAGAAGCATATTCAGTGTCAAACAGGCAGCATGGTCTAAAAAGACCAGTAAGAAACCGTTTTTCACAGGCCTCATACACCTACAGCTGCGGATTACTGTTTAAAATAGGAAAACAATTTCTGAGCTTATAACAGGGCTGTGAACGTGTTAGTGGAATGAATCTGTGACCCTTTAGAGCACTAAGGACACACCTCCATTAGTGTCCATATTCCTGCACTGAAGAGGCTGATACAGTCAACTGAAATGACAGGGTGATAAATATAAAACCACTATCATCAATAAGACTGGAATGTAAAAGCACTTAGTTTCAGCCTAAGTAACTCACAGAAAGTTTGGTTTCAAGAACCAATGTATCATCCATCACTACTCTACCTTCTGTTGACAAAGTAATTGTAAGATATCTAGAATGGAGGTTCAATATGAACTGACATTTTTGAAAGGAGGAATTGTGTGCTGCACTTACTCATTAAATGTATTTTCCTCCACTAAAGATGTTTCCTTTTTTAGTTTATGTATGAATAACTTTAGTTAAAGTTCCCTTGACACACTGACTTTGCTTTGAATAGCACCTATGTTCATTAACATAAAACCTGAAAGAAAATAATTTTAATGCAGCTTTTTTAACACTTCAAAAGCCTTTAACAAATTGATCGAGCACAATTATGTATTCTAAAGGGAATTGTAAAGAGATCACACAAGGTTGAAAAGTTCTGGTTAATAAAAAGAAAAAAATCCTAAGTAAAAACAGGCACTCTGTGAGGAACTTTGACGCGCAGTGGAAGAAAGTAATAAAATTATATAAAAAAACCCTAATGTCTCTCTACTTTAATACAGACACACAATTATTGGCTGCATTATTTAGTGCATACAAAATACCATACTAGCTCGATAATGTAAAAAGAAAGTGTAGGGGTCGAGATAGTCAGAAATTAGAGAGAAGCTAAATTACCAGTCCACTCACTCACTACTGAGACTACTGAGTCAAGGCAAACCTGAACAACTACTTAGCAAGGACACCACACCAATTTATAAATATGGCTGTCTGCCTTTGGGCAGGAATACATCTCAAAATCATGGCATTCTTCTCTTAGCTAATGGTATAGTATTACTGGTATTATTTAAAAAAACTGTATGGTAACAGCATTCTTTCAAAAACCTTATAAATTAAAACAACAACCCATTGCAGCTGAATGGATCAGCTGCCATTGAGTGAGCCGTTACCAAATGGGAAATAGATTCTGATCTGCAGCAACCAGTGTTTTTTTCCCTTATATTTATGGGCCTAAATTTATATCTGATTATTTTAAAGGAATATTTGAGATGGTGCTTTTGTCGTTACAGATTACTGAAACTCAGGCACATTGGTTAAATTCAACATAAAGAAGCAGAATAAAACCATCAGTAGATGGAAAGTATAGGCTTCAAACTCTAAAGCTCCCCACTTTACTCGATATTGAACAGAGACAAGCAACCAGAGATCTTCTTTTTTTGCATAAAGTATATTCCCAGAATGGCAGAGGCTCTCTTTGGGAAGATGCTATAGGAAGACCTCAATCTGCATACACTTTCTGTCCACCACCCTGTCAGCAACGCTGAGAGCAGACATAAAATTGCACAGACTCAGAACTGGCTGGATGAGGAAACAAACCGTGAGGATGGGAAAAAAACAAAAGGTTGCAACGAGATTTTGGTAACTGCAGGTTGCATGAATCTAAAACCTGTTCCCTCCACTGAGCCTCTTTGTGCTATTGAGAAGCCTTTGCAGATGGAACTAGTGTATATTGAGGGATTTGTAGTGGTATGAGACATGGTGGTATAGATGCTTTTTGATGGGGAGTGGGGAATGTCCTTACTGCATTCCCAGAGGATTGCAGAAGAGTTCAGTGAACCCCACTGAAGACATCTGCTATTCTTCATAGACCTGAACGCACGGCAGCAGGAATGGGCAGAAGTGAAAGAACAGAAGTAGGCAGCACTGCAGGGAGTTAGATGCAGATCACCCTACCCGCAGGCCAGGCAGCTGGGCCTGGGCTATCTGCTGACCAGCACTCCCTGCAGGAGGCAAAGGAGAAGACCAGGCAGCAAGGATGTACCCAGTGAGCATTATCCTGCTGGTCGTGGAATGAATGACGTTAAGTAGCTACTAGGAAAGTTAGGAAGAGACTTGCATTGGTGGATATGTTGTTCCTAATACTGCTTTTTGGACAAATCCTCTATTCTCGCTCAAATGTTCTCTGTTGTGCACACAAAATGAGGGTTTCTAAGTGGGAAAATGTCAGCTTACCTTCAGACATTTACTGAACCCAGGCTTTCAGTGTTAGGCTTGACCTAATGTCTTAGTTTTAAGAGAGCTGCTTTGACCTGCCTATTCTTTGTATCTGGTGACAACACTGGGCACAAGGGATACATGACTGATGGCTTGCGACAAAATAGCTATTACTTGGTGTGAGATCACTATCATCATTTGAACAAGATTTACATTTTGCTGCAGATAAGGGGGAGTCTGGGAGTAGGCAGGTGATGGTGTCAACAGCAGGAGTGTGGGAAAAAGACCAAGCATAGGGAGGTCAATCTTCATAGCAATCTCCTAAAGGTTGAAGGAGTAGGAATGTAGAAGTTGCAACCCCACAGCCTAAGTACTCGTCCTCCCCCCTTCCTGAAAAACATCTTTAGAAAGGACAGACAAAAGAGAAACTCCCAACCCATTTCAAATTCCTCCTCCCCTATCTAGAGTATCAGATACGGTGAGATAGAACTACAGACTGAATGAAGAAATCCTGCTAAATTTTTTTTCAGTATTTCAGAACTTCTGACTCAACACTAAAAATGCCTTTACAATATTTTGCTTAGAAAAAAGATCAAGTTTTGTTATACAATGTTTGTAGAAAATAAGTAACATTAGAAGTATTTCATACCTCAATAATCTTAAAAGTCTATGAGGTTATATTGACTAAATAGGCAATAAAAAGAGGAAAAAAACCCCAATATTGGCAGCAACAAATCAATAGTACTGTGGGTCAAATTCTTTTACACATATGCACAGCACAGAAACTCATGCTCTTTCATAGTTCTGTTAGGATGTATAGGATGACTGGAGGAATAAAATACCATTCAGTAAAATGAGGATGACAAAATCTGGCAAAGGATGGATGTTAGAAGTAAAGAGAAGTTCCAGCAAAGAATGGACTGAGTACATGTTTTGTTTATCCATCAAATGACCCTACAAGATGGAGGTTTATTCTGTTAGGTTCCAGTGTGTTTTTTCTGGATAGGCTGGAAGGGATGTTTGTTTTTCTGAAACTCAATGATCTCTGTTGAAGCGTCATTAAAACAAAAACCCAAACCAAACCAAACCCAGATTAGTGCCAAGCAATCTTCAAAGATGATAAAATGAGTATGATTGAAGTTGAGATTTGAAAAAACAAATCTGTGTGTCGATAAATATAGTGATCAGGATGAGCGAGAGGTGTCAGACAGAAAAAGCTGCTGCAATGTTTGTTGCTGCCAGCATACAGAAATAAAGCTTAGGAGAGCTTGTTGAAAAATTCTTAGGGAAATTTGCAGAGCACTACAGATTGATGTAGTTGTTGTCTTCAGGGTTGTATCATTTGAGTGGACAATGACCAACAACACAGGAATCCTACATGGAACATTCCTATAGCAAGATAAGCTGCTTATATCTCCAGCGATGCAAGATCACAAATACCGCATCCTTCTCTACCGTGTATATTTAGCCTTTCATGGTATCAGTTTTGTCAGTGATGAAGCTGGTTTAGGAGGCTCCTGGCCCTTCCCTAACATACTCCTGCCTCTTCCCACGCCTATATGCACACATCCTCATGTTTAGACTAGAAGTTGTTTAGAAGAGAAGGGGATGATCTATGAAAGAGACACCAAAATGGTTTGGAATAAAACCCTCTCACCCTCACTACCTTTTCCTCCCCAAGGCTTACAGCTTCCTTACAGATGGAGATACAGGCACAGCCAAAAGGCAAAAAGAAGCAAATGGCACAGACAAGGAACTTCACATGCAGACCTCACTCCTGAGGAAAACAATCTGCAGTTACAGTCTCATCTTGTGAGTATAGACCTTGGTATTGAATTAGGAAGCATCATCAGACTTTTAATCACTGTTTACTTTAGTTAAGCACAAGGTACTAATGTATTCAGATACTAAATGCCAGTCTAAACAACACAATGCCAAGTAATAGCATTCAGGCTACCTCTGGGAAAGTCTGCATTGGTAGTAAAAAAGCATAGCTGCCTTTGTTATGCTTTCCTCATTCCCACAGAAAGGGCTGCAGAAATGGTGTAGACACAACCAAGCTCATACTGAATTCCTTCTCTAGTTAAGGCTACTAAGAAGTAAGAAAAGACAACACTTAAAAAGTCAAATCACACATAAGCAGCTGTTACGTTGCCAACTTAAGGTGGGAAAAGTTACTGGATTATGAAGAGTGAGGAAATAAGTAAGATTTTAGGACATTCATTGGGAGTTGAAATGTAGGAATAGTCCTAGCAAAATTAACAAAGGAAAGGACTGAAAATTGGATGTTCTGCCAGGAAGTGAGGAGGAAGAGCTGGATATCAAATTTATAGGTCCTTTGAGCTCTTGAATGAAAAATTTGGAGAAGGTAAAATGTCACCTTCATCAGTCTCGGCTGACTTGCTGTTCTATTGCCAGATGGGACCATTATCATCTGATTGAATTATAATCATGTCAAAACTCTACTTGGATCCAGGAACGAGCTTTCAGAAAAAGCCTGAGTCAAGGCAGAGCCTTCCTGCCTGTGAGATCTATAGAACACATGACCTGAAATGGGATTTAAATGTCTGTCTTTGACTCCTTGAAACACACTTCTATGAACATTTGTTACTGTTGGTAACTCCTGTGTGCCTTGTCTCTGTATTTTTCTTCTCTTTGTTTCTTTCTAATAGATAAGATGTTCATCTGAAATTAAAATAAGATAATAAGATATTTTTTTTTTACTATCTTGCAATTCCAGGAAATGGGGGGAATGAAAGGGGATTAATTTTGGAATGACCTGAAAACAAATAAAAAGTAAAATGCTCAGCAAACCAAAAAGTCAAATGTTTGGCTTAGACTACCGGCAAAATTTAGATAGCATTTCTGCACTAAAGGGGTACATTGTTTTGTCTCAGTCAACTGATTTCCTTAAAACAGAAAGTTATTTCAAATAACAATGTAATCATTATATTTTGAAATGTTGAAACATCGTTTTGAAAATATTTGAAATGCAATTAAACATTCTGACTTAAAAAATTTAGCAGTTCTTGACAAACTACTCTAAAAAAAAAAAACAAAAAAAAACCCCAAAAAACCCCAAACCCCGTAGAATTTGTTTTTATCATTACATTGGAACCTTCTGGGCTCATTCATTCATTTCTTCTTTGCAGTGTTTCAGGAGCTGAGGACACAGTCACAGAAACTGCATTTATTCCAAGAAAAAAACTTCAAAACGATTCTGGTGGTAAATTCCAGCTGGACATAAGACATTATATTGCTGCTGGCATATCTTTCTTTTTGAAAGAGCAGAAGTCAGACTCATGACTTACAAAGCAATCAGATCACCCAATAAGGAATATTTCGGCTTTGATTTATAAATTTTAGCGGAATAAGGATGTTCTAAGAGGATAGCTCAGAAACTGGCATTGGTCTCCACAACCTTTTACATCTATTGCTACCCAAATTTGTGCAGTTAGCTTTGCAGCATCAAGAAGCTATGAGTTATCTCTCTGTTTCACATATATATTCACAACTATTGGATAATTATTCCCTTTTTCCTTTTGTTAAGAATTAACAAATGTGTTTTTGCAAGTCTTGCATCATTGTCATATGCTTTTCCTAGAAGGGAAGCCTGGAGCTGATCACAAACTATCCCACTCCTGCTTCCAGACATATTCAGTATCGACAGCACTGTATCATATTCTTGCAAAAAGGCCTGATATAGCTTTCTGTCTGAAAAGCACCTCTTAGCATCTCTCAGTTTGCCATTAATCTGAAATATATTATCATTTATTTTGAGCACAAGTATTTCTATATTTTCAAGCTGTGTGCACTTCATTTTCAGTATGCACATGCATCTTCAGTATATAAATCACAGGCAGTGTAGAAAACAGAGCGTACTTGTCTTCTAATGCCATACAATCACAAAGAATAAGGAAATAATTCTCTTCAGATGGGATTTCCAGGATGAGATTTATAAATGGGTGCCTAACTCCCTTAGACATCACAGTCTACAACAACAGATACAGGCTTACATGAGTGTGTTTCATTTACAGACAAAAGCAGAAGAGGCTGGATGTAGTTTTCATTTCCAGAAGAGCTTTGTTGTGGTTACTCCGCTGACTAGAAGCTGTGATTCCCTGAAACATTTAGCCCTTGAGATAGAGAAGCAGGAGACAAATCATGTGAGGAGTGGTAGAGAATAGCAAAAGATTGCACACTTCTTCGAGCCCGAACATGTTTTACTAAATTTTCATCTCTGTTTGGCCAGGTGGTAGTTGAAACACATTAGATGAAAAGCTATGTGGGAGTGTAACACTATGCTGCAGTTGCACTTTGTGCATACACTTCTTATCTTTTTAGGAACTTATTCCAGATGTTTTGGTAGAGGAAAATAAAACAATTATCTTGGTCATGTTTTAAGATAAGCTCTCAGCAGGTCTGGAAAATGTTTTAATCTGGCCTTCCAGCTCCTTCAGCAAATTCCCTATAACATTGATTTTCTAAAACTGTTTATGCCCCGGTTTATTTTTTCTGGTCTTTGATATGTGTAGAAAATTCAGCAAACATGATAGTAAAAAACGAATAAAACTGCATCAATACTTAGTAGCAAACACTTTTTAGTGTTTTACTTCAGTAAAATGTGGCAGTAGACCATTGGAACCCTTATACATAATTAAGGAAAAGCTTATGATTTTAATTTACCACTGTCTCCTGATATATAGATTACAAATTGAACTTTTACATAAAGAATATTTACTTTAAATCCTTATGGAAAAAGATAATTTCAGCATCATCAATACAACATCAATATTTATCAGCCTGTAGGTAGGATTCTGCTTGATAAGTCAGGGATAGAGGGAAGCACTAAATCTGGAGAGATCCTTTAAAAGTGAGGGGAAATCACATCAGTGCTTTTTGTTTTCCTGTGGAAACCAACAGAATCACAGAGCATGGGTGAATTCAAACAGACCAGTAGTGAATCT